>PPHD01017617.1:3265-14959 GCA_002909625.1 Bambusicola thoracicus
ATCTTAATTCTCCTGTCTTAAGGTTTCTTAAAACAAACTTTGAAACAAACTGTTTCATCCACGTGGAAAGATTTAACTTAAATCCGAATGCTAAAATTTGGATTAAAATTCTGAATTAATTGGTTGGCATTTGTGACAAACTGTGAAGAAATGAAACTCCTGCCTGTTCGTGTTACATATTGTTATTAAAAGCTTTTCTGTATTATGAATTCAAAGTTGGTATTTGGAAAACAGTAAACGACATGCAGTACGAAAAGGCCGATTTTTACTTTTGTCTTTGGTTCATCCATTTCTGAAGCATGACTGGTTGTTCCCCTCTACAAGCTCAGACACGGCCCCACACAGATAGGGAATGAGTGGTGTTTGTCGCACCAATGGGTCCGCTGTCCTCTGAAACCAGGCCGCTGCTGCAGAAGTGCTGGGGCTGAGCAAAGCAGCCATTTCTTGGCCAGGAGTTTGCTTTTGTTTGTGACAGCTCACCTCTGGGTGGTGGGTGCCTTGGTGCTGTTTCCATCCCAGCTGCAGTGTAGCAGGTGTGCTTGTGCGCCTGCCAGGCTGTGCCTGGGGCTGTGCTGCTTTTGCATGGGAGAAGCAGAGGTTGATGATGGTTGTTCTTCCCTGGGCATCGTTATACTGGGCTGCTACAAACTGCTCTGCTTTGATCTGCCTCAGGTCTTAGGCAGCTATATGTCTTTCGGTTATATTTAAAAGTGGATCTTCACTCCTGTTCTTTTTCTGTTTTATTTTACTCATACTTCCTAGGAACCGGTGCATGCTGCCACGTAGACTCATTAGAGTCTCTTGGTGGAGGTAATACCCTTCTGTTACTCTCCCTGCAGCACCTCAAAGCAAGCAAGAGTTCAAGCAAATTCTCTTCCTTGCATTGGAGTGTGTACGCAGGGGCTGCAAGTCCTGCTTTGCACTCTCCTTCCCCTGATATTGGTTTTGACAATTTACGAGTGATAAGATGGTAAATAATCCATGAGATCACTTTTTCTGTGCATACAGTGGGAAGTAGTTAAAAAAAAAAAAATAAAGCCAGTTGTGTTTCTCCTTATGAGTCTGCATGCTGGCAAGATAAATAATTAAACAATTGCATAGTTAGTTGTTCCTTGCTTCTTTATGCCTAGGCTCTCGCACTTATTAATTTGCTTGTTCATTTTCTGCTTGATCATTGATTATACTCTTTTTGTTCCTACTTGCCTCTTTAATGTCGGTTTTTGACCTTAAGCGTGATTGGCAGATGATTATCCATCCCCAAAGAGAAGTTCCCATCGTCTCCCAAAAGGAAATGCTCTGGACATGCAGTGCGGGAAGCGCAGCGGGTGGGTGGTTGTGCTGATCCTCACATATCTGGCAATCTCTACAACAAATTGAGCGTCCTTTGGAGATTATGCTATTTTTGTTTAGTGTCAGGGATCTGCCAGTTAACATCACGCTCTGTTTAGTGACAAGGAGACTGTTGTCTTTCCTTCTCTCCACAACAGCAACTTCCTTTCTGTCTCATCTGCTTCCACCGTCGCTGTCTCTGTGATGGAAATCAACCTCAGTGAGTCTGTGAATGCTAAGTAGATGAGTAACTACGCTAACAGGAGAGAAAAATACAGAGTGAACAGCCTGTTTTATCTGCCCTGAGGGTGTCTTGAAGGTGGAGGAGAAGGGCTGGCAGCACCATTGACTCTGCACCAGCACTGCTGTGCTAGCTCCTTTTGCCAGGGAAGCAGCCCCTCACACCCCTGCAGCTGCCTGTGCAGCCACTAGTGACACAGTGCTTAGTTTATGGGGCTGAAACAGACTGGAACAGAAGTTGGTGGCCGCACATGCAGTACTGCATCCAGACCTGGGGTGGCCAGCATCTCTTGGATGTGGAGCTGTTGGAGTGGGTCCAGAGAAGGGCCACAAAGATGAACAGAGATCTAGAGCACATCTCCTATGAAGAAAGGTGAAAGGAAATGAGCTGGTTCAGCCGGAAAACAGAAGGCTCTAAGGAGACCTCATTGCAGGTCCTGAAGGGAGCTTCCCTGCAAGCTAAATTGTTGTACTTGAAGGGAGTGTATAAACTGGAGAGAGATCAACTTTTTACACAGGCAGATAGTGATGGGACAAGGGGGAAGGACTTTAAAGTAGGGGAAATTCAGGTACATGGCAATTCTTTACCCAGGGGGCAGTGAGGCACTGGCACAGCTGCCCAGAGAAGCTGTGGCGCCCCATCCCTGGAGGCGCTCAAGGCCAGGTTGGATGGGGCCCTGAGCAGCCTGAGCTGGTGGGGGGCAGCCCTGTCCACTGCAGGGGTTGGGGCTGGGTGGGCTGTGAGGTTCTTTCCAACTCAAACCATTCTGTGGTTCTATGATGGGTGTAGGCATGAGAGACGTTAACACAGGAGGCAGACTCCCTGTGAGAGTGGAAAACATGACCCACAGGTCTCTTCCAGACCTCCAGCCCGTGCTTAGCACCAGCAAGTCCTTCAAGCTCATTCAGGGCTTCCCCTCCCAGTGGGGTGTTTTGTGTAATATGACCCACTCTGGAGAAAAAGATTGCCAGTGTCTTTACTCTGGTACCATCTGCAATAAAACATTTAAACCTCTGAAGTCACTCTTCACATCAATTACAAATCGTTCCATTAGAGGCTCTATGAACTGGGCCTATAAGTCAAAATGATTCCCCTTTCCAGGAGACGAGCCTCTTTCGACCAAACCAAAATTGCTTGCTTTCCAGGAGGAGTGCAGCTCAGAGCACTCCCACTCCTCTTTGCATGCCTCTCACGTGGGCTTGCAGAGAAGAGCCAGCACAGGCAGGGTTGATATGTGTAACCACAGTGGCAGCAACAAGCGCTGTTGGCTTCCAGGGTGGGTTTAGGTTCCGAGGTAGTGTGCATGCAATGCATGGTTATGCACACCGGCTCACACTATGAACTCTGCAGTTACACTGAAGCCAGCATCATGTCCAAAATGATGCTTTTCTACTAAATCATGCAGGATTTGGGGCTGTCTCTGGACAACTGAGCTGCGAATGAGGCAACTTTCTCACCCAGACACATGTGCAGCACATGGCTCTTATAGTTGGCAAAGGAGTCCTGTGTAGCAATGCAATTACCAGCCCAGATCAGCGTTGTTCTTCTATAGGAACTGAAAGACTAGGAAAAAATTAGGGACTGTAGTTGAGTACAGACGCCCCTGCTTTGTTATGCTTACGCTCCATATGTGCTGTGTCGTAATGATATTCTAAATGGCAATATTTTACACTGGAATAAGGATGCCGAAAGATACTTCTTGGCATAGACCAAGTCAGAAAAGGAAATCAGTAGGGTTCCTTCTGCTGTCTTGAAGTCTGGAGCTTGCTTTTCAGTCTGCCATGTGCACAGCTGGCCCAGCTGCCTAGGAGCTGCTGAAAGGGTGAGAGCTGTTTGGGAAGCAGGCTGGGTTCTTCTAGGCGTGGGTCTGTCTCTGCCTGTGTGTGGTTGAAGCACCCTGTTACTTCAGTCTTGCATCAGTTCCTGGAGAGAACTTTGCTTTTGTTTTTTACTTTTCTTCATTTGTTGGTTTTGTTCTTACATGTGGGTTAGCAAAATCTAGTTGACAGCACAGTTAACAATAGACAGTAGCATTCCTTTGTTGTGCTATTCCTGTGTTTCACTTGTTTCTCTGACAGTCTCCGAAGACCGCTATGCTTAAGGAATCCAACGCTGTAGATTGTTCTCTCGTATGTGAAAGAGTTAAGTTTAGGGCTAGATTATGTTTGTGGACTGTGCAAACGGCCTCCAATGCCCTTGTGAAGTGGCAGGCAGAGTTAATGTTGCCTGCATACCGGAGTGATAGATGAGTGATAGATGTACCAGAATAACCTGGTCAGACATACTTGTGTGCCGGGGGCACTTGCCCCCGCAGTTCTCACTTCACGAAGATGGGCAATTTGTTTTGATGGTGTATTTATTTAGTTGCTTTTTCATAATCAGAGTTTGTTCTAGTTTCAGATTCGATGTTCTATATAGCGCAGTGATGGAAGCAAGTCAGAGAAATACGACTTGGTCCAGAGGAAAGGTGTAGAGTAGGTGACTGATGTTACCAAACCATGGCATTGCCTTCATCTACTGCTTCCTGCTTTCTTGGTTTCTGTTGGTGACAAGTCTGGAGAGACGACAGCCAGACCTCCCTGGTATTTCAGTGTTGCCATGATCCTGCTGCATGCATTCCCTGGGTTATTTTTTGAAACCAATTCAAGTCCTCATTTCTGTAGATGTATCCCAGCGCTCTGTTTGCCTTTCTGCCATTCTGCATTCTGAACGGTGACCTTCACACTAAGGCGTGCTTCGTTTTTATTACACCAAGCACACCTAAGCAACAAAATGAAGCCATTTACTTTCACGTTCAGGTTTTTTTACATGGGCTGCTTACAAGAAAAATAAACAGCTGAGGAAAAAAAAAAAAAGATAATGATTTTAATCCACATTGAACAAGAAAGTGTTACCTGGAATTTAAGTGCAGCTTTCAACTACTGTCATGCCACAGCGTAATGGTAAATAGCCGAGGAAACAGCACATAAATCAAAGATTTCAGTCAGTATGTCAGTCAGTCTACCAGTTTATTGTTTCTAAGTTTGGCTGATAAAGACTTACTGTTTTAGCACTTACACTGAAAATTATTGCTTTGTCACATTAATATTTTGCATACTGCTTGGCTATTTTTATATGTAGCTTAATTTTGTTTATTTTCATTCTCTGTGGGCAAACTTGATCTTTGTCAGCCCAGATGAAACCAGTGGCTCCTCATGCCTCTTCTGTGAGAACTCTCTCCTTATCACCCTGCAGTGGAAAGCTATTGGACTTGAATTTATACAGAAATATTCCAAAGGTCTTTGCTCTCCTCATTATCGTTTTTGGTTTACATGGATACAATGTCGACAATTAAACATTTTGGTTTTGCTAGAACAGGGCTCTTTTCTGGAGAAAGACTAGCTTTCCATTGTGTGGTAGTGTCTGGGAGCTCCTACCAGCCCTCTGAGCTGTGGGGTGCTGCCTTGGTCTGGGGTACAGATACAAGTAAAAGCTCCAAAATGAGGTGCGTAGAGTGAAGAAGGAAAAAGTGTTTGGGTAGTCAGATTGTCATTCAGCCTCAGCATACCCTGCAAGTCCTGGCCCCATTGCTTGGCTGGCATATGTGGGGTGAAGTGCAGCCCAGACGGTCAGATGGATGTGTGCTGCCCTTGCTTTGAGATCTGCCTTCTCTGGACACTTTCCTGTAGGCTTCTGCTGGGGTTTCACAGTTTGTGGAGCGCCTCCTCTATGCTACCTCTCTTCTTCAGATAGATTTGGTTGATGCTGGCCAGGGAGGGCTAATGCTGCTGCAGGAGCTAATAGGCAGGCAGGATTGCACTAACCTTGTTTCCTTAGAAAACTGGTCTAAAAGTGGAAAAGAAAGAAAAAAACCCAACTCTATTGAACTCCATTTTCCCACTCTTTTGTATGAAACCTGCCTTAATTAAAGCTGTAAATAATCCAGAGCCAAGAATTCTGAAGCATTTGGGGTTGCCGTCACATTGGTGGTTCTAGCAGTGATGACAAGGGAGTATGCGAGTAGCGGACCAGGTTGGCTTCATGTAGGGTGGTTTTAAAGGCAAACCTATAGCTAGCAGTGTGATAGTTCAGAAGTTTATGTGATATTGATGGTTTAAAACGTTTCAAACAGCCATTCCCGCTAGTTCAGTAGAGGTTTTTAGGCCAGCAGGAAGGATGTAGCATCAGACCTTGGCCAACACAATCCATGTCACTGCTGCACAAAAATGCAACCCTCATGGAAAGTTTTGCTATAGAATGACACTCATACTTTGCTGTTTAAAATCTTTATAAATAAAGGCATGCCAGCGTTCTTGGAAGTATGCCATTCCGTTGAGAATCTACACAGAAAGACTGTTTTCCTACTGCATTTCAATTCTTGGCACAGCCTGTGAAGGAAATAAACCCAGTCATATTTGCTTGATTTAGGGAGGGAGCAGAGGTGGAAGAGAAAGCCTGGGTAGTAGTGAGTAGTATGTTTTGCCACGTTAATCGGTCAGGGTTTTCTTACTGGAAAATGAAGCATTCCTGATGTTATTCTAAATGGAGTGTGTGGTAGGTACAAGTGGATATATTTACGTACATCTATCAGACATATTTGTCGACCTCTCTTCAGCAGAATACTTTGCTGCTGCTTTGTGCTAAAGGAAAAGAGATTTTTTGGAACCGCAACCAAAAAATATCAAGTGCTTAAGATCTGAATGTAATTTTGTGGTTTTGTTCACAGAACTTATTTTTAGATTGGCCTGTCTTTGCCTCACTGAAGAAATAAATCTCAAATCATTTATAAACAGCAGATAATGAACTGCAGAACTTCAGTCTGCATGCCCTAATCGCAGGCTGGTGGACTTCTCCTGGAAGTGATATGAACTCTCCTGATTTTTACTGATGAAAGGAGAAGCTGGCTTCAACTGTAAATGCATCTGTCTTGCAGTCTGTTGAACTAAGCTCCAGCTTTAGTCTCCTTTTTTTCTTCCTTACCTTCTCAAGTATTTCTTCAGTATTATTTTTTCCTTTTTAGGAGCTAATACTCCTTTTGAATTCTTCATGGGCACTTCCTTGCTTTTTGGAGGTGAAGAGACTTGTGTATGTCTCCATTCTTAATATATCCAGCCCTGGAGCCATGTAAAGCAAATGTCACCTGCACTGACTGTGCTAGCTGTGTGGTTGCACTGCAGTCCAGAGAGGTGATGTGTAGGAGAGATCTCCGCTTCTGGAAAGGGCCTTCCCATGGGACCGCACTGTCCCCTTGCAATCTACCTTCATTGCCACCTGTCATTTAGCTAGGGGGCTCTTTGTTTAATTTAATGGTTTGAGCTATGCTTTGGAATACTTGGGTTCAACAGCAATGCACTTACTGTGAAAGATGTACCAAGCAGACTGTGTGTCCTTGCCCGGTGACTTTGCCAGCATTAAGAGGCATGAGGGACAGGAGGGGCTTTGCCTGTCCTTGGGTGCGCAGAGCCTGTTTTAGCAGCTGGGAGCTAATCAGAAACTGCATGCAGCAGTTGCTTCTGTTTGGCCACGTCCTTGATCCTGTTTTCAAAATGTGAAGAGTCATTAAACCGTCAGTTTAATCTCAAAACTGAGTTGCAACATTATAACATGGGAAAAACATCTTCCCCCATCTTCACCCCCTCCGTTGATTTTCCTCATTAAGGGTTGCCACTTTTCTGTAAATCGAGTGACATCCAGGACTGTCAGAGTGGATCCAGTTACTAAGCAGTCGTATGCCATTGCTAGGCTGCCTTTTGCACGCTTTGCGCATTTTATTGAATGTATTTAGCTACTCCATAGCATATGCATCAGCAGGACCAGCACTTGGAAGACACTGACAGGACTTTTTCACCTTGTTGTCCCTGAACCTGGCTGCACCAGTGTGGAGGTTTGCTCTTGAGGCCCTTTGAGTGCACAGCTGCTGCCTTAGGGTGATGAAGGCTGTGGAAGGCTCCAGGCCAGCAGGGTTAGGTATACCTAAGAGCGGTCTCAACTCCTGCATCAGCAGCTGAAGAACAAGGTTGTCAAGTGTGGCATGGAGGTGCACATGGTGCTTCTGGTGCATGGACCTTGGCAAGAAAAAGGGGTCATTCACACCTTACAAGGACATCAGTGTGACTTTGATGAGTCACATGGGTCCTCCCGAGTAAGATGAAAATCAGAGATGGTTTTGTCCTTCTGGATGAACAGATGAACTGTTTGATGCAAAGGCCATTTCCTAGGGAGAACATGATGTTGCTACCCAAGGAGTCTGTGGCAGGCATTGTGGATCTGGCCTTAGAGGCCCGGTACGGCCTGCTCCGTCCCCTCCACCTGCTGCCCAGGAAAGGACTAAAGCCAGGTACTGTCAGACACAGCAGGGCCACTTGCTACTGCATTCTGGCAAGGGGAATGTGGGCAGCCACTCAGCATAACGTACAGCTGTCCATTTCACCTACCAGATGTATATACTTATGATTTTTGATCCTCAGATTGCTTCCTTTGCTGTTTTAATCGCTTTGAAAAAGGTCATTTTTACAGTTGTTGGAAAAAGAATTTAATCTGACGCACACAGGCCCGGACTGAATAAATGAAATTTCTTTTTGAAAATAGCCATTAATGCTGTTTCCTGTCGGCTTCATTTTATCCCATTACTTACTATTAGAAAACACCACGTAAGATGCATTTCCTAAAGATTTTACTTAATGTGTTCACTTTTTTATTCATGATTATATTTAGATCTCTGCAATCCCTTTGTTGTTTTATTCTGCATGTTTTGGACATGATTTAATTTTGGGGTGGTCCTATGAGAAGACAGGATTTGTACACAGCCTTTGTGAGTTCTTTTGAGCTTGGGCTATTCTGTGATTCTGTGGTTGTTTTCTTTGAACCATTGTTCTGTGCATCATTCTGACACCCATGTGCAGCTTGTACTTGAGCTGACTCATGCAGAGATGGCAGTGGGAGGGTCCAGGCTGCAGGTCAGGTGTGGGATTCTATTAAACATCAGTATCTGTCAGTCTTAGCTCTGAGCTTGATTGTTGACAGTAGCATCGGCGTACAGTGGGCTCAGCAGCACGCTTGGCAGATCAAGCTGTGGTGAATGTTACCCTGGGAGCAGCAGCAGTATTTGCCTCCTGGAAACCTTTGTGAAACTGTCACATTCATATTCTTTTGGTAAAGACAGATCCCTGCTTTTTTTTTTCCAGAGATACCATACTTTCCTCTGGATATAAATGAAAGTGGCTCTTTCCTACTTTTCATCACATCTTTTCTTTCTTATCCACAAATTTAAACTATCATCTGGTCCCTGTTGCTGGAACCACAAGACAAGTAACACCTATCTTTGCTCTCTTGAAGCAGTGTCTGTCCATAGGAAGTGCTATGAATTCGTATGTCCAGTATGACTGCTAGTGAGTGCCAAGGGCAAGGACAGCTGCCATGGTTTCAGTCTCAGCTGGAGATGGCAGAAAAGTGAACACTCATGAAAAACTGCTACATCTGTGACATTCCCCAGTTCAAGATTGTCAGCTTTAGATTATGCCATTCAGTATCGTTCTAAAGCTGCAAACGAAATGCCAGGATACCCAGTCTCACCTGCACACAACCAGAACGATGTTCCCTTCCATACTTGGCTTACCTGGCCTTTGGAGCCTGTGAATTAGAGGCATTCTTGAGTCATCAGGTACAGCTTCCCTCCTGTCCTGGCAACCAGAAAGGATAGTTGGTCTGGTGAGCTCTGCCCGCATCTCCTGTATGGCACCAAAAGCAAACGGAAGAGCTTAAATTTAAGATATTTAAGCTTCCACTGTATAAATGATACACAGGCCATGTCCTGCAGAGTGTGTGAGAGGGTTGGACTTCTCCCCATCTCTGCTGTGGTGGGACTGAGCCATTGGGCCCCAGCCTGGCCCCCGGCACCACCATGACACTGAATTTGGATGGATTTTAGCCACAAAGAATTGATTTGGTCTGTTAGGCGAAGCGCTGCAAGGAAGGTGGATCAAAGAACCTCAGTAGCTCCAGATGAATTGCCACACACCTCGTTAATCAACTAATAAAATGCAATGGATATCCTGCACTTGGAAAGCCGACTGAGAGGCCTCGCAGTCCCTTAGACCGCGAATTTCGCATTTTGTCCTCATTTAACCTTGATGTGCAATGTTTCTATTACATATTACATTAGTTATGGACGTGAATCTTACTGTAATCCTTTCTTCTTCAACAATTGGTAGCATCCTCATTAACAGCAATCAAGTGTAAATCAGAAAACAAAGGCTCTACATATATTTGGAGTTTATTTTACAAACCTGTTTGTAGTGGCTAGAGAAGAAAACACATTTAATAAGGAAGCAGGGAGTGGAAGCTGTGTTCTTTTATCTGAGTATTTGTTTTGGCAGTGATCTGGAGTTCTCTGAAACACTGGCTTAATTGTCTCTCAAGTTTGCCAACTGTAATTTTCTCTCCTATTATTAGAAATAAGGGCATTTTTTGATTCACTTGAGATTTATTTTCATAGCAAATGCATTATGTGGATGCTGTTAATGTAAAAATCTAACATGTTTCTGTTAACATCCTGCATATAAATATATTTTATGGACACAAGCCCAGAGATTTAACTCCTAAGGAGCATTAATGCATCCTGAGCCAGTCCATTTGTGAGGGCAATTTCCTGCCAAGCGGTCCCCTCTGTGGACTCATACATAGCCCTGCCAGCATCTAGGGCTTTAAGGGAAGGAAATACATTCAGACCTTCTGACCCTTCTGAGCATGAAAATTTCCCTCCGGTGGATGAAAAGCTACGTCTCTTACACAGATAACCAATATCAAATCCTAAGCTCCTGACTCAAAGCATGTGAGTGCTTGGGCTTAATTTCCCAGCAGGCCTGTGCAATTTATAGTTATATATTAGGCTTTTAAAAGCAAGAAAGGAAAGCATTTATTTTACTTTTGGTACAGTACCAATAGAGGGTTTTTTTCATGTTTTCTCTACAGTACAGACACAGAACATTTTCCATAATGGAATATTCACATTACTCCCAGGTATCAAGACTATAGCCAGTTAAGACTGAACTACCAATATTGCCTGAGCTGTGATAAAATTATGATTGCTGGCAAGGTGATTGCTTTTGCAGAAGGGTTTCCTGTGAGTAATACCTCTACTGATAATGGTCAGCTTAATAAGAACAAGTGCAGAAAGTGAAATAAGAAATATGGAATGTTGGCCAGAGAGGACAGCTTTGCTGTGTAGCATTGGCCTTGGGGAAGCTGAAAGAGTCATTAGAGCTGGCAGACTTTTCAAAGTATTGATGTTTGTGTGCAAATATGATCAAATGATGTAACTTCCATGGTGCTTTATCTGGTCTTTTCTGAGACTCTTCAAACAAGAAGGCTTCCTCTGGACCACAGGACATGCTTTGACAGTCAAGCTTCAAGTGTCGGAAGCACTGGAAGGGCTATTTCTTACAACTGTTCCATATCATCAGAAAAGAAAACACTCAATTTTCTAATGAAGAAGAGAATTCAGCCTTTAAACCACTTTTCAGCTTATACTGTTTGTTTTTCTGGCAATTACCTACAACCATTTTGCTTTAATAATTTCAACATGTTCCCTTTTCTTTTTCCTTCCCCTTCTTCCTGTATTGTTACTTGCTTAGAAGCAAACTCTCCTTTGTGTTGTTTTTTTTCCACACTGAGCCATTTGTAAGACTGAAGTTAAAGTAACTGGTATCTTTTGCATGACAAGCATTCTCTCTAAAAATAGAGCATGAATCAAATTGCCTTTTAGCAGTTTTTGTCATTATCTGGTTGGGGTAGGTTTCCAACTGCTCTTTGTAATAAGATTTCTCTATTTATAGTCATCTTGCTAACTGAATATGTTCTTGGGAACTTTATAATTAGGTGTTCTGTAACATTAAACTATCTTCCTTACTAGTGAAGGACAAATGTTGTTAAACTGAAGTAGTACATACAGTCGTATAGTATATATAGTAGTAATAAGGTATATTTTGTAGGCTACCTCCACAGTATGGCAGGGGAAGAGAAATAAATACAAGAGCGTTATAGCTTTTAAATAATACATTTACTGTCCAGAAAAGCAGTTAAAACGTAACAAGAAGCTATGAGTTCGGTTGTATTGCGGTGGATAGGTTGGGTGTCTGTTGCGTTAT
>PPHD01017619.1:2119-14957 GCA_002909625.1 Bambusicola thoracicus
CCCTTTTTTTTTTTTTTAAAGAAAAAAGGGATACAATTCTTCTGTAGTATTTCAGATATTTTCAGGTTTACTACAGTTGTTGAACTGCCACAGTGAGCATGAAATTAGCTGAGAGCAATATATAAGGTTTTTTTTTTTGTATAAGCATTTACTGATGCCCATTTAAGTCTGGACTTGCTCAGAGAATTCTCCCCACTACAGAAGTAGTGTGAGAACATAATATGACATAAGAGCACTTGTGTTTCTGTGCATGCTTCTAGACATTTATTCATCATTGTTCAATGGAATGTATTTAGTATGAGTTAGTATGCTGAAAAAGCAATGTGACAAGTCTTCCCCCATCATGAGGTGAGACATCATCTAAAGAGGACAAGGTTTGGCTTTGCCTTTTATGACATGGTGGCAGAAATAAAGGGCATTTAAAAAAAAAAAGCTGTATGTTTAAAGAAAATGTTCTTGGTATAGGTCACCTCTAAGGCACTTGAAAATATATACTTGATGCTATATGGCAGTTAAATACTATTACTCCTCCAGAATGTCCCACAGTAGTCAGTCACACCTATTATAAGCCCCAACCAAAAAATTAGAAAGATAGATTTAAACTTTTTACTAACACAACATAGAACAGCTTAGCAAAGCACAATGTAGTTATTACTCATTAGGAGGGAGGGCACATATGTATATACAAATACAGATTGTGTACCTTATTTAATGTTTCCTTTAAAAGCCATAAGAATAATGACCATATAGCTGTATATTCATGTATAATGAGATAGTAAATGCTGCTTTAAGCAAAAGTCACCAAATAGTGCCACCTGGTGTTCACTGTTCAGCACTGTCAGCCAACCACTGTTCCCTGTACTGCATTACCTGCAATTCACGGAATAAAATATTATACAGCCAACCCTCTCATTCAGATTAGAGACTGAAGAGCTATACAGAGAAGAAAGGAACAAAGAGACATCGTGCATCCCTGCGGGAGTTGGTGGGGATATAAACAGCACGTTGCTCCAATGTGTCTTCTCCATACCTCCATGATCTGGAAACAGGGCATCTGCACAAAAAAATCGTCACACAAATACTGAGGCACACACACTGGTGTGAATGTCTTTAAAAATGCCATTTATGACCAACTCACCAACAAAGGTGAAACATTACTACTTGGTCTCTAGGAAAAACTTCTGCTGTTTCCAAATTTAATGTTTTCCTTTTGAAGAATAGGAAAAAATTTCACAAGCACAACCCTCAAAACCTAAACTTCCAAGATACTTCCACAGGATTTCAAAACTGCTAAGATAAAATACCACTGCAAACTCTAAAGTAGTCAGGGCGATAGAGAGCCTTGATTTGAGTGCTCCCACTTTTTTCGTGATGAGTAAGACAAATAATTAGTTGAAGTATTTTAAGATATCTACACAGTGCGTCCAAACTCAGTGCTTCCCTATTTAAAGGGGCCACACCTCAAATGAGAAATAGCAGGATATTTTAAAATCTTTGGAAACTGCAGCTGCTCTGAAAAGTCTTTCTGGTATTTCATATTTCATCTGGTATTTCATACTTCATTCATACTGCAGCAAAAAAAAAAAAAAACTGTCCATTTGCCAAAATGTGAGCCACAGTAATTTTTCTGGTCACACACCAGCCCAAAGACAAAGGATGTTTCTTCACTCCTGTATGGTATAACTCATTCTATCATAATGACATAACTGATACTAGTTAAACATATTGAAATTACACATTGATCTCCCACCTGAACAGAATTTCCATAATTCACTTAACTCCCACTGGCTGACCAAACAGATAAGGCTGAGATCCTGCTTGTTCACAACAGCAGAACCCTGAGCATTATTTTGCTCCACAGATCTTTCTGCCAGGGACAGAAACTTCAACACTGTGAAACTCTGCAGTGCGTGCTGCACAGCATTTGATCACCACCTGTATCTCAGACATAATCATAGCTCCATAGAAGCATGTCAGCCTGGTAGCTAACAACATGCCTTGTGAATGAAATGAGTTAAAACAACTGAAAAATTTGATTGTGTGTGTGTAAATGATTGTTATTAACAGGATTGATTCTATTTTTATGCAACTTCAATAAGAAATCCTTCAATTTTGGTTTTATGTTACTTTTAGTTTTGTATAAACAGTTTTAATGCTGATTAATTTGTCTTTTTTCTGAATTATGAAACTATAGCTTGAAGTGCCACATCAGAGGTTACATTGTACAAAGCTATAGAAGAAAAACAGTAATAAAGAAGTATCCATATTCACTACTTGCACATTTATTATGTAGCATTTTAACAAAAGCATTTAAATAAAGTCACTGCTCTTCTTTACTGTAAACCGACTTAAGACTACATACAGGTGAACGCTCTGAAAAGCCAGATTTTCATATAACCCAAAGTGCTTTCTTCTTCTGCGCCAAGCTAAACCTCAGCTAAATACTCAATCAAAGGCTGTTTTAATCTGCCCTACGTAGATTTTCATATTCAAAATAGCTACTCTCTAATATATTCTATAATTTTAAGCCTTCAATATTTCCATGTCTTTTGACTCTTTCAAACATTCCTCCTATGACCAAGCATAAAACATTGCATTGTCATGACAAAGGCTTGTGTTTATACAGAACTTATCTTTTCCACCTACAATCAAAATCCTAAACTGCTGTAATTCCCTCCATGAACACCCCTGGAAATCCATGCGAAGAGCAGGCCGCACGCTCAGAGTTCAGTACCACGCAGAGCTTCAGAGCATTCATGTTTGTTAACAATTAACATTGGCAATCTCCATGCATTTAAGAAAATTATTTTGTAGATATGAAAAAATTAAATAGAATTAAAGAGAATATTCTTGTCAAGTCAGAAAGCTTTGTCTTTTTTACAAATGGATATACTGAGACACTGAAAGGTAAGTTGGCATTCTTAACCTTGATTAAGTAATAAATGCATAACACGGAATTCAAATATTTGAGAAAATAGCTGCCTTTAAATAAAGACAGAGCCTGTGGCTTTGGAGTTCAGTGGCTGACTAAATTTTCTGTTAGAAATCTCACCTTAAAAACATCTGAATATTCCCTTAGAAACCTCAACAAAAAAATAAACACAAGGACTGTTCTGAAAGTAACACCTGTTTTGTACTGGTCTAAAACATCAGAAGTATATGCCAATAGCGTGGCAGTAGACATTTAACCTTCCCACCAATATTATTATATTTCATTGTAATAAAATTCGTCCACATGGAAAAAAATTGCACCCACTGACATTCATCAGCACTTGCTGAACATTTATGGAGATGAAAGCACAGTGAGGTGGTGGGTGGTAGCTACAGTGGTCACCTCTGCTGGTGCAAATTGTCGCTAGTAATGGCATGCAGACTCTTGTTCACCACTGGCAAAAATGCATAGCTAATGGTGGTGACTACGTTGAAAAATAGCATTTTGTAGATAGGGGAAATTCTCAGCTACTAAACAGTGATATTTGTGCTCATTATTGTATTTCCCATGCAAATAAATAGAAGGCATTATTTCTTAAGCAACCTACATAGACATAGCCAGATAGTTCCAAAATTTTATCTCTATGGCTATCTTGTAAAGGCAAATATTACAAGTTGTGTTTACTTTTGAATGCATTGGTGAGCCACTAATCACAGCTCCCCTGGAACCAAAGGGTCCTCTTTTGAAAGTTATCACTGCCTGTCACAGTCTGAAGAATGCTAAAGGGTAATATTAACACAATTAATGTTCAAGACAAAGCACTTACTGTATACAAGCATATATGTGTATAAAATCATGTACACCTTGATGTATATCTTTGTGTGAGCACAGGAACAAAGTCTGTAATTCTTCTACTTACTGTGTGCACCAACAGCACTGACATAAGTGCCTAATCCTTTCTCAGTGCTATGAGCCCAGAAGCATGCACCTTAAAGCTTTGCTCACTTCCTCACTCCCTGGCCTGCAACCCTTTGGTACCTTCAGTTTGACACTTAGGTCATCCTCTGTCCACCCACCTTGGAAACAGCAGTAATAAACTTGAGTATTTACAGACAAGAAGGCTTTCTGCAGCATGCATAAGGGAGTGAAATCGTATGGGTTTATTAAACAGTGCTACTTAGATGGAGAGGCTAAGTGGGCAGAATCGGCAGGTTGAACTGAATCTAAATGTGTTTTCACTATGCTGAGCAATTGGACTTCAGAGAAGCATCTCCATATGACAGTAAACATGGCAGATTCCATTCAAACAAAATATTATTAACTGAAGTAGATCAGCAGAGGTCTCTCCTCACTATTATATGCCCCCATATATGTTCTCACTATAGAGGGATCTAGAGAAATTGACACTAATCTATTTTTATAACAGCACATCAGATACCTCAGAATAGGACTTCACCTGCTAAAATTTGTTCATATTTTCACTAAGCCACCATCCATCATAGCATAAACCATACTCTTAAACCCATCAGCAGAGTTAACAGAGGGCTGAAAGTCCTACAGCTGCATGTTATCCATACTGCCATTATATCTGCACCTCTTCCAAGAATATATATTCGCTCTCAAAAAGTAAACGCAGACTACTGGATACTGCCCAGTGAAAACTTCAGGAAAACTCTCCCTTACTTGCAGCTTAATAAGGGTGGTTGAGATAAGCAAGTGGAAATATGACTTGAGACTCTACCAAATGAGGTGTATTTAGTTGATACAGAAAAGTCCAAGTGCTAATTTACAAGTCTTAAATGAAGTGTCACTTAGAATACTGTGTACAGTTCTGGTCCTGTGTGTACAAGAACTATGAATTTAAATGAGAATTAATTTGTAGAGGACCTATTGCTGTGATTAGAGAACTTGAGTGTCTGCAGAGATATTGAGAGGACAGCTTATTTTGGTAGCAAAATAAATGCTGAGAGAGAATATCTGACTTCAGAAATATATTTAGGAATAAATATATCAAGGAGGGATAAAAACTGCTTAAGACAGATTAAGGATCAAACAGCTATGCTTTAGTCATGAATATTATTCTAACTAATCCCGCAAAAGGACAATTTCATAGTAGCTGGTATAAGGAACCTCAGGTTGATCTGAGCTCAAGCTCAATAAACACATAAAAGAGACTGAATGGCAGCTCAGGAGAGTTGAAAAAGACAAATCATCTTGATATTTGAATCCATGTGTCCAATGTGGTCTTTTGTGCAGAAAACCATGAGAGATCATGGTTTCTTTTCATTGTACTTGTACTCAAATCCTGTTCTCCAGGAATTTCTTCACTGCCTACCTACAAAAACCTGGAAAGAATACACTTTCTCTATCAATGCATAATTTTATTTGACTAAAATTATCAAAACAGGAAGAAAGCATCTTTTTCCTATGAATAAATGGAAATTTTGTGCATTTACAGAAAGAATTTGGGTGCTAGAACATATATTGACAGTAGCATTCTGAAGGTATATATTCCTCTTCTGTTCACACTTCAGCTGATCAACTTTTTTTGGCTAAAATACTCCTCTACCAGAATGCCTGATTCTCACTTACTCCCGCAGAGCTGGTCTGTGAAGTGTTTTTACTTGCTTTTCTTATTTTTACCTTATTTTGTAACAATATCTTTTAAAAAAAATCATTTAATAGCTTAGTAAATCCACTTACACCACAGGGTCACTGCTATAAACTGTTGTCCTACATAGAGATAAATATGTATTAAAGTCCACAGATATTTAAAATATTTACTTTCAGAGCAACCAACATACATGGATGCAGGAAATCTACTGTGGAGTTCCCTCAACTAAGTGTCCACTGCACTGAAACTGCTAGATAGTTGGTGGACGATCAGGTAAGTCTTCTCAATACATACACTCTTACTCATTCAGCAGTCTGCTTATGAAATCACAGTGTGGTGATTACAAAGCACATGCTCCTCCTTGGAGTGCTCACTGCTGTGAAGTATCCAAAGTCAACTACAGAAATCACCCATCATGTAACAAAAGCAACTGACATTGAATTTCAATGTTTTTTTTAAGATGTCAGGATCACGGAAACATCTAATTAGTCAGCTGCCACTGAATTTCTCACAGCAGAAAACTCCAAGTCTGCATCCCAAGTTCTACCTCTCTGATTTGTTTGTGCTGAGCTTCTTTCTCTCTGAGCCAAGTTGCTACATGAGACATAGTTTAGAAATCCTGTCAATCTACAGTTAGTAACTGACAGAAAAGGTGCACAATCAACTGCAATAAATTAACCATTTAAGCCATAAGTCACATTTATTATTTACACTGTAAATATAGTTTAAAATGTTTATCTTAATAATAAACAGCAATTCAAAGAAATCATTTAGTGACAGATTGTTTCCAGCTAGAAAGACTGCTAGAAGAGTTGATTATAATAGCAAACTCCTGTGTAATTACTACAGATACATATCCCAGTAAAATAAGATTTTCACTGTTCCAAAAGCAATGTATACAAATGATTTGTACACGAGTATGTATGAAAAAAGAGCTTTGTTCTGATTCCTGAAACTTTAGAAAGCAGCTCGATAAGATCAGAACCACTGCTTTTCTGAAAAGTCAAAGTAAGAAGATGTTGTAGGAAGTTGGTTTTCTAAAAAAATAAATTGAAGAAAAGAAAATGTGTTATAAACATGAAGAACTGTGAATGTCTTGCACAGCTTTGTGTTTCTCAAAGCAGTGAAACAGGAATTCTGACAGACATATATAAACAAGTCAGAAGTTGCGTCTCATCTTGAGCTCCTCTAGAATTCAGTATTATTAAAACATTTAAACATTTAAATATGTTCCTATACCCAAAACTCTAAACTGCATGGAATCCCTGTCCTCAGATGAGGCTTCACCAATTCCCCAAAGACGACTAGTGCTTTTTTTTTTTGTAACACTCCTCCCAATCTTTACTATAAGCATTAGTAGAGACAGATCAATCCAAGGACTTTGTTTAGCATAGTAATTTGAGTTTAAATAGCCAAGTAAGCATAACTACATTGCACAAGCATTCTTTGGCTCTATATAGAGAAACTTATCTCCTCTGCCTTGAAAAGGGAACACCCTAAAACTTTGCAGAAAGCTGGAATCAGTCCTCCAGCCTCACAATGAAGCTGTTTTAGTAAAAAGCGAAAACTACTCAAGATACTATGAACAGAAATCCATCTAATCAGCAGTTCTTATTTGAGACAGAGCATAATACTATAACATGACAGAAAGTACAGTGATGATAGTGGGGTGGCAAAGTCATCGGCTCACAGCAAGTGAGAACAAGCCCAAACACAGCAGCCGTAGATGAGGAAATGAAGGAAAAAACCTGCCTGCCTTTGGAAGGCCCAGGTGAGCAGGGATCTCCAACAAGATACCCTCTTCTCCACTGCCAACCCTTAAATGAGGTCTGAGAAGGGGTGGATCCTGGCTCCATCCCCCCCAGTCACTCAGGAGCACTGCAAACACCTGAGCTCCCCTGGGTTGGCCACCAGGTGCTCAATCACTAGTTCAAGCCATGACTCAGCATTTCCACTGCACAGAGATACTAAACTGAAGCTTGCTTGCTGCAGTAAAGCTAGTAGACATTTTTAATTTTACCTCCTCTCTTCAAAGAATACTGACAAGTGGCTGCCAGTAGCTATCAGGGAAGACACTGTATGAATAAGCCTAAATTATCACATGGGAAGGAAGTGTCTGGGGTTGTTTGGTTGGTTTTGAGAGATGTAGGCTTTTTTGCTGTTTTATTTCTTTTTTTAATGTGCTGCAGTAACGTAAACAGTATCTGGGAAAATGTACTTCTAAAACCACCTCCCACCAAAATCCAAGGACATTTTTTTCAACTTCTAAGAAATGAATATTCAGAAAGCATGTTTATTTCTTTTGATGCCATCTTTCACATATGTAAGCTTGATTCATTCCTAGAAGATGAAGGCAGCGGATTCAAGATGTTACTAGTTTGGCTACTATTTCCTGGCTTTGCTCTGTCTTCCTCCCTGTTATGTGACTAAAACATCCAACTGGATAATGCTAATGGCAAATTAAGTTCACAGAGAAGTGTATGGCTCCAGACATTAGAAGAACTTCAGAAGAGAAACCAGTAGTGATTAAAACGAAAACCATACAGTATATAAATTTCTGTTCAAGACAGACAGAGCTATCAGAGGACTCCCACTAGCATGACTTGACAGCTTGGACATTTCCCCCCTTTTTCAGTCAGACAGAACAGGTTTGTCAAGTCCCTTGAAAAGAGCATTACCACTGTCACATCTGCTCTGGAGTATCTGGCAGCAATGCAGTGTGCCTTCTTCAGAAGAAAGTGATACCTCAGCTAGGCTGCTCCAAACCTACTATACAGCTTGCATTGCTGGGCACACCAAATAAATTCCCAGTGGGCTACAATGCCCAAACTCACAGCCAAACTTACTATGAGATTTAAATCTTGCATGGAAATACGCAAAATAATGCATTCAATAATTCATCTGTGATGGAGCTACATCTTGACTATGAAACCTTCACTATCCATTTAATGAGTAGTTTCAGGAGAACATTCTTACCAGTACCTTTATACAGAGTAATTTCAGAAAAAAAGAAAAAAGGTAGAAAAATTTTGACAATGCAACACAGTTTCATCTCCCACAGCAGCAGTTCAGGTTTCTTTGCCCATAGCATTTTGCCTTATAGAAACCAAAATCACAATATCTAAGCATATTACTTTCCCAAAGGATATTTCTTAAGCTGATGTTTTAGATACTGCAGGATTCTCCTCATTCCATATGGATATTTAAGCGTTAGGTCTGATCCATAAAGCTTAAACATATTTTAACACAGACTTGATTTTAATATCCTTCAGGGTCCCCTTTATAACAGTAATCCTAATTACTGTCAGTTTGAGGCATAGAATGTTGACTAAAGAAGTGGCACCTCTTGGCAAGAGCTTTGTGAACAGTAAATATAAAATTATATCTACTTTTATCTTCTGTATTCTTTGGTTTATAACATCTCCTCAGAAGAAATTGAATGTTTCGTCTTCTAGTACAAAAATTACAACCTCACTAATAACATTTTTATTTTATTTCATAAAACGTTAACGGAGGTAAAAACAGGCATCTAGCAAAAGATCTGTCTTTTCAGGATAGCATGTTCATATAAAACAGCACATGAGCAAAATATAGGAAGAGTATACAGTACCTTCATAGTTCTCACATCAGCACTGAGAAATGAAGGATTAGAATATATTGTAGCATGATTACTACTAAGTTTTTATTATAAAATCTACAAAAGGCATAAGTAAAAAAAATAAATTCAGAGATGCTTTAACTGACTTTTGGACTGTGTAGTAATTGGGCAGATCAACATGATGGGAGGATCAATGTGATAGGAAGGTGCTACAAGGAAAGAGAAGAAAATCACTTACCTGTATCAGAAAATTCCAAGTTCACAAGGTAAAGCTCCAGCAAGGAGGGATCTCCAAAAAAAATCCTTCCTCAGTGGTAGTCAACTCTTAAACAGAGACTAAGAGAGGTGCAGCCTGGCTCCACCCCTTCCAGTGACACAGCTGAATTGCCCTCACCTGTGCTCCCAGGGCTGACCGGTCCTTTCCCCAGGTGTTCAATCAGTGTTTCAGGTCATGATTCAACAGTTCCCCATGCAGACTGTCTTCCACTTCTTAATACATAAGGACATTAGTAAGCACTGGCAGGAAGGACTTGGCTCACCACAATTTGCAGTTGTATATGCCAAGCTACCCCAAAAACACAGAGACTTTCAGGTACTGGTATGCAGCAGCCCAGGTACGTATGAATGCCTTAGCTTTCAGGTTAACAGTTGTAACATCCTATAGGAACAGCAAGATGACTAAAGCAGTGTCTCCTTGTCGAAATTACACTACAGGCCTAATACTTGAGCAAAAATACTCTGGTTGTGACTATATGGGTTTTTCACTTCACAATAGTTTCCTGATTCCATACAGAAAATGCACACTAGTCATATAGTTTTAAAAGATTATAAAGAGGTGACTCATTCTATCTGTAGATGGTCAGAATGTTTTCTTATCTATAGAAGTTCTCTGGTTTAAAGCAGGAGAGTAGAAGTATTTATTTGAGTAATGGGGACAAATTCCACATGTGGACTGATTTATGAAATATCAATCCTGGCAGGGTTCTGAAATTAAAAGAGCCTAATGAATGGGGAGTGATATGCTTTACAAGAAGGGATATGTCAAGCTGTGGAAAAAATATTCCAGAAAGTAGCTACGAGTTAAGTACAGAGTTCACTTGTCACTTGATCCTCTCCTTAGAATTAAGGACTGAACTTAACATTTTGAAACATGTAGAGTAGCAGCTATAAAAACCCAGCACAAGATCTCCTGTACAAGGAGATTTTCTGCCTTTATACAACTTTAAGGGATTGTCAGAGGTCAGAGAAAATTGAACATCCCCTGCTGAGTCACTTGTATGAAAGGCATGCTGTGGAATGGTGTAGGTGTACTTGCTCTTCACGGCTATTGAGGCAGGACAAAAAAAAAGAATGTGGCTGTAGGACAAAAGACTTGCTCAATGTTGATTCCTGGTGGGACTCAATAATGGGGACAAATATTAATTTCTGAACAAACAAACATGCATTTCTTGTTTTTATGAGTAACAAACTGTGTTAAAAGATCTTTTCAATTATGTCTACAAGATTAATTAAGAAATTTAGGATAAACCAGATAGTGATATGTTGCTTATTACTCAGGTAGCCCAATATTTCAGAAAAGAACAGGATATTCGTGTTAATGAAATTGGGAATATAGACACTTGCAGATCTCTGAATACCATTTACTGAAAAAAATAAAAACAAAACAAAACAAGAAAAGCCCACAGAGCTAGTTCTTGGCATTCACAGAGTGACAGATACAGCACCCTCCACCCCAATTATTTATTACTGCTTCTCCATCTCTAGAGGTGAGGACTGCCTTCCCAGGAAGCAGCTAATATACTGTTATTTCCTGGCAGGAGTCAGGCTAATGATTCAGAGTAGGAACATAGCTCGCATTTAAATGTGAGATTGGACTGAACACCTTCCAACCTACTCAGAATGCAATGTTTTTGTTTAGAAGATTAACAGCAGTTACTCTAAACCAGCTTTTATATTCTGTAACTACTACTGTAAGAAAAAATATCTTACATTTGGAGTACATTAAGCAAAGACCTATCATTGCATCATCGACATCCTGGTGTAAAGCAGCATTTTGATTAATTGATTCCATTTTAAAAGGACCCCCTTATCTCCCTGCAGTGCATTTGTATCAGGGCTTGGTGCTGTAAGGAAAAGAACTATTTAATTACATTCATATACATTTCCTTACTACAGAGTCTCCTGGATTTAAAAGGCAGCTGCCTCCTTGTCTTTCCTTAAGAGAGAGGTTTATATGCCACCATTAAAAGCTACTTTCATGGTGACATATCACCACCTTTCGATGTTTAGAAAACACAAGTGTATGGGTACCACTTTTCAGAACAGAGATAAACCTCAACATAGAGGTATTGAGCTATCAAATCCCCACAGCTCCACACCACATAGTGTACATTGTTACCTGTTACTGGCCCATGAATTTTCTGCAGTTATTTTTACTTTCCGTATTTATTTGGCATAAAGCTTTGGACCATATAGCTCAAACCTCATTTAAACAGGAGATCACAATAACTAAGCAGAACTGTACATAACATTTAGTGGGAAAAGTCTGCTTGTGTAGGGTTACAGTAAGACCCATGCCACATTTTTTCTGAAGATATTCTCAAAACAAAAGTTGTACTTATAAGAGCTAATTAAAAAACCTAGTAAGAATCAGGTAAATAAATAGCCTTTGATGGCATTCCATCAGTGCTTGCAACAACAATAAAATACTTCATAGCAATATAAAATAAAAAATAGAAAGGTTGCTCTGGAAGTAATGCTTCCTATTTTATTATGTTGGCCTACAACATCAGAGGTGGATGTTGGCAGTATGGCAGTAGAGGCTGAACCTTTCCTCCAGTATTTCATTACATGTTGTTGCCATGTGACATGGCAGCAGAGGGGCAGTCTGACAGAATAAAGTAAAGGTGAGGAACTGAAATCCTCTATGAAGAAAAAAATGGTACCCATTGACATTCATCAATGGTTACTGAATGTTTATGGAGGCTAACCAGCGAATGTGAGCACAGTAAGGTAGTGGGTAGTGCATTTCAGCAATGACAACTTCGTAGCAGATATGAAACAGTGAGTTATTGTTCATGGCTGGTGAAAATGTATTGTTAATTGTGGTGGCTATGTTGAAAAAGAGTGTTTTGTAGCTGAAAACTTGCTTTATTAAATAGCGCTATTGTGTTCTTAGTATCAGTTGTAGTTTCCATGGAAATAAATAGGAGGCATCACTTTTGAAATCAGATACATAGAAAGGTTTAATCATCCATAGGGTGAAAATGATAAGCTTTTTTTTTTTGTTTTGTTACTAGTCAAGCTTAGTAACCACCGGAGTGTAGCAGACAAAGAAGATGCACACAGGTCTTCTCCAAAAACCAAAACAATGTTCGTAACTTGGTGAATGTTAGTAACTGGTGAATGGAGTTAAATCCAGCTGGCGACCGGTCACGAGCGGTGTTCCCCAGAGGTCGGTGCTGGGACCTGTCCTCTTCAATATCTTTGTTGATGACCTGGAAAAGGGCATTGAGTGCACTCTCAGTAAGTTTGCAGATGACACCAAGTTGGCTGGAAGTGTCAGTCTGCTTGAGGGTAGTGAGGCCCTACAGAAAGTTCTGGATAGGCTGGATAGCTAGGCTGAAGCCAAAGGGATGAGGTTCAACAAGACCAAATGCCGTGTCCTGCACTTTGGCCACAACAACCCCAGGCA
>PPHD01017620.1:0-14956 GCA_002909625.1 Bambusicola thoracicus
TTCTAAACATAAACCAAAAAAAGTCTTAACTTTAATATATATTGCTAAACAGAACCAACCCTGCAGTGTTTTATATGAACAAATCACCCCAAATTTTATTGCAGTGAAACTGTAAAGATAAAAGGACTTCACCACAGAATGAACTGTGAGCGTGCCAAAATGTGAATTAGAGAATGAGAGAAAGAAATGACCGTTTAGTTTGTAGTGAAATGATCTATGTATGGAAACATCATGGCAAAAAAATGTCTACACTAACAACCATCGCACGTAATTCATCAGACAAAAAAATCTTCAACAACAACAAAAAAAACATGAGCAGATATGCGTGGCTTAAGACCTCAGTCGTATGGGTTGCAGAATTTCTGAGCAAGAGCCTACTCAGTCTGAGTAGGAGGAACCTTCTTGAGTACTCTGGAAATTTCTCTTCTGTCAAGGGCAGGGGAACCAACCACAAATATTCAGAAGTCACATCATGAGTCAGCCCCCAAAGAACCTTTTTTTGTGGGTAGCTGGTTTTGCTTTTCTTTTAAATATAAGTAACAGGCTGACATTTTCTGATAATCACTTTTTTCAGTTACTTGCAAAAATTAGACCCACAGTCATTGGTACCTACACACATACACACACAGTCACTAAAAGCACAGGTAAGCATTTAAGCGAGTGATTGTGGGATCTGGAACTTGGGGAAAAGAAAAACAAAGCACTATGAGATCCTCACTAAAATAGTGAGAGTTATCAGGACAGACTATTTTCCCCTATTTCATATCATTCTTTTAATGAAACCCTGAGGACTCCCTTTTAAGGTTGAAAGATCTATGAAAACCAAAGGAGCATCTGGTATGCTCAATAATTCTCTTTCTTTCTCATAGCTGCAGCAGACTTGTTACCACATTTCCAGTACCTGTCACAGAGAGGAGACTGTGCAACACATTGACCTGTTTTCCCCCTGAAGATACTATCTCTGTATTAGGGAGGGGTAGATGGGCATATTTAATAGCCCCTATTCAACCAGCTCAGCTGTTTCTGTCTCCTCACTCCTTTGTAAGGTTTCCAGACAAATTGAAAGACCTGATGAATTCAAAGAGGTCAGAGAGGATCATGAATTCAGAGGGAATGACCCTCATTTATTTGTTCTTGTTCACACAGTGGAACAAGAGGAAATTAGCTTAGATACTTTGAATCAATACTGGAGCCCACACTGATCTCAGCTGATGTTGGGATGACACTACCAGAGCCAGATCAGGAAGCATAAATCAACAAAAAATTTTCAGAAAAGAGCATGATTCAGAACCTAATGAAAATCTAATGACACGTATAGGAGTGAAATGAGAAATATAGGAGATGGTAACATTAGATCACCACCACTATGCCCAAATCGACTCTGCAGACAAATCCTCTTGAAGGAAATTCCCACACCTGCAGCTCTGAGCCAAGTTACCAAGAGATCTTCCACTAGACACGTGTTTCCAGTTTTCTTAAGTAACAGCTTTGAAGAACACAATCACATTTACACTCTCAAGTGGGTGAGAAAGGATCCCAGATACACATACTACTTCTGTATATATTCTGTATGTACTTCAGTATACAGCTGCTTCCTGTATGCCGAATCCTAAGGGAAGATGAAAGACAACACTATCTATATGGAAAACCCTTCACCAAAGGTTACAGAGCTTAAACAATGTGATTTCAGCCCTCCTCTGGCTACTTACTCCACCTCTGAGCCTGTCTGGGCCCCTACAAGGAACATAAAGCTCAGATCTTTCACTCCTAGGCATTTGTAGGGCAGGCTTTATTCTCATGTAACTTTTTAATGGGCAGATTCAAAGCAGTTAGACTCAAAATGACCAACATTGCTGTACTAGTCTTCAAAGTATCAGTTTTTCACATTCTGAATGTGCATTTTAAGGTGTGTGTACTATTCAGCACTGGCAGCCAAATGCTCTTGAGCAGAACAGATCAACCTGCAATGGTTCCAAGAGAAAAAAAACGAATATAGAAACTGGCGTTACTTAAAAGTACAACAGGTAACTGTCAGAAAAAAATTGGTAAGCAGTAATACTGCATTTTTCTAAAAGCAATTTTACCTGCTTTATTGTTTTAACTTATCTATCAATATATGAATCCCACCTTTGCTGTGATAAACTCTAAGATGCTTCTACAAAAAGTATTTCTTTCTTCCACTGTGGTGGACAGAACCAGTTTCTAATTCTTCTCATCCTTCTCCAGTGTTGGTATGAAAAATGACCAGCGTAATACCACTGTACATAACTGCTGCTAGTCGCATACATTTTGCTCATTTTTGATGCTTAAAATGCCATCCTCGTCTCCCCACATTCCTCTGAAATTTGTTTAACACAGTACCTATATTCAAGTGACACTGACCAACTGAATGGGTAGAAGTGAAACAGCTGCGAAGACAAAACCACCTGCAGCACAATACAACACACACTACACTGCACTGGTTAATACTGAAACCAAGACCAACTAATGACCCAAACCTCCCCATTCAGCACCGTTTGTGAGCTTCTGTCAGGAAGTACATCAGAATTTGAACTCCCTTATTTATGCACTTAAACCAGGCCTACATACAGGATGCGCTCCCTCCCTCCAGATCGTGTCCCATCCCTCACAGCACAGTTTGTTTTCTTTTTGTGATTTCATTTTTAATATATATTGAGCATATGAGAAGCAGCTTTCTCATATAGACAGCTTTCTCATGTAGACAAAAGCTATTTAAGTTCCCAAACAGGAAGATGAATGAGTGAAGTAAGTGCAAACAGATGTCACTAATTTATTACAGCGTATTTTGCTCTTTGAGTTACCACGTACCTCTCAGATTCTTCAGCCATCAGCATATGGGAAGTACATCCCAGAAGGTGTTGCTACATTACTGGCTCATCCCATAATTTCCATAATAGCAGTAACCTAATAAATGGCACGTAAAAACTTGATCCCACAGACACCTCAAATAACATTTGTCGTTTTGCTTCCTCCCCCCCCCAAAGCTGAAGTCAGTATTTTCTCAAGTGCTTTCTTCTGTATTTTATGCATCTCTAAGATTTATACTGTGGGTCTCCCTTTATGGCAAGTATTTGAACTACACTCCCAAGATTATACAAAGTGCCCCCTCTATGGGGCTTCTTAGACAGTCATGCAGAGTCAGGAGTGTCTGCTTTGCTTTGTAGAACAAAATTTTCAAAACTATTGCACTGTTTTAATCACCAGAATTTGAAACCTGCTCTCTGGTGCAATGCAGGGTATTACAACGCACCTACATTTGCAAGAAAAATAAATCTCTTGTAAATGTGCAATAAAATAATTACAAACTGCACTGTATGGCAACAGAGTGGCCCCTTTGCCTTCTTTTCCAAATAACATCCAAAAACGTAACACACAAGAAGCCTGGAAAGCATTTTCAGGAGTACAATAGCAACAAAGTGTCCTGCAAGCAGCCTTCTCACATTTCAGGAGACCAACGGACAGCAAGGCACTCAGACTGAGGGAAGAGGACAGACACTACAAATTCTTTCAACCTCTCTCCTACAGACATCAAAATGATGTTAAGTAAGAAAAGATACGGAACAGCCTAAGAAAGTTCAAGTTGCACAGGTCGGGTATACAGCTGGCCAAACCTCCCGCTTTAAGATGGCTTGCTAAAAACCTCCGCTGTTCAGATAAGTGAGCCAGAGGGTGGGAAAGCACGAAGGCAGGGAAGGCTGTGTTCCATCACAGCCTGTCACTGGGGATTAAACAGCCTCTGCAGCCAGGGCCAGAGGGGGAAGGAGGCAGAGAAGAGAAAGGAAAAGGAGAAAGAAAGAAACAAAAGAAAAGAGAAGAAAGGAAAATGACATTTTTGTGTTTTTAAAACAAAGAACATAAGAAAGCAAATGTCGTTTGGTGCAAAAAGACTCCACCCTGCGCAGCTCCTGTGTTTACTTCTCCCAGCTCTGGTTGGTCTCCAGCCCCGGAGCCTCCTTCAGCCTCATCCTAAGTTCTTTCTTTTGTTGCAAACTTTCCAGCTCCGCGTGTTGTTTGTGCCAGGCAGCAGGGTTTACTTCAGGGTACTCCACAGCTGCATTTTGCATTTAATCATTCCTTTCTCCTCTGCGTTCACAGGGCTGCGCACAGAGACCCGGGAATACCGAAAAAAACCTCCAACTTTTAAAACCTCTCTCTGTTTTCTGATTATATTCCCAAAGTACGAGCCTTGCAGTCCCAATCGGAGCATATCAACCAAAACTCCCCCAAGAAGCTTTCCATTTCTTTCATTAACCAAATAACACAATAAGCACTCAGCGTACAAACAAAGAAGGAAAAAAAGGAGAGAAAAACTCACCAGCGTCATAATCTTCCTCTTCTTGTGCTTTTATGGTTACAAATAGCCCTAATAAAGCAGCAAGGATGAAGAAAGTTCTCGTTTCTACCCTGATTGCCATCATGCCTAGCTATTAGACATGTATCCTCCTGGGCAGCAAAACGTGCGGGAATGGAAGGTTATTTTAGCACCATGAAGCCAGCTGAGGAATCTCTCCGTCTTTCAGCATCAGTCCTGGGACGAAGTCTGAGAGCCCTTTTTTTCAGCACCAGCTCCAGTGCAGTCTGTGAGCGCTCTTTTCAGGGGATGCAGCTTTAAATAGGAAGAATGCTGCCTCCACTTCTCTTCCTGCCCCTTTTCGGCTTGTTCAGGCTCATAATCATCCACTCCCTGCCAAGCAAGAATCTGATTGATGGTAAATAACCGAATCAGGGCTTGCTTCACTCTTCCTTGAACTTTTCTCTTTACGAATATACTTGCAGGATATTTTCTTGCTGCTGAGCAGTGTGTGCCGTGTCAGAACCATTTATTAAGAAAATGAAGCATAATTCAGTAAGAAGCTGCCAGGAGAAAAAAGCCCTGCTTTTCCCCTCCACACGCTTCCTGGGACTGAAGAGTAGAGCCCCACTAGGAGCTGATTCACTTATTAGGAACTTGATCCCTTCCAGCTCGCTGAGAGAGGAGGATTTCCTCCCTCCCCTGGTACCTGCCCCCTGCCTCGCTCCAGCTGTACTGGCAAACGTGACTGCAGCCTACAGAGAGGGGCCACAGAGCTATCAGTGCCGCGTAATCCAGGAACCTGTAAATCACCTCCCCCCTGCCACGGGGCTCTCTATAATCTTTTCTCAAATGCTTAATGCACTCTATATTTACAGCCCTACCAGCTGGGATGACTTGCAAACCTCTGGAAGGCTACACCTGAAGCATCGTAATGACAGTCAAAATGATCAGATATCTGCTTTCTCCCTCATCTCTCCACCTAAGAGAATGACAAGTGGAAATCTACATAGCCTCCAACCTCACACTGAGCTCTTAACAATGCCCCTACATTAGCATCCAAGTATGGACACAAAGTAAATCTCTTTTTTGTGGGTCACTGCAACGGTGAGTAGGATGCTAGGTTTTCCTCTTCCCCAGAGTTCATGGTCTGGATAGGAAGCTGTATCACGAATCCCCTCCCATTTCTAAGAATGGAGTTGCCAATACGTGCTGCAGTGAAATACATATCTGTCTGCTGGGAGGCTTTTGTTTTTGTTTTTAATCTTCAGCCATTGCACTTTGAAAACAACCCCATTCTAAATGAATGCAGTGAGAAGTAAATTTTTTCACCAGTTTTTGCTTATGCTGGAAACACTGGCCCACTCTGCTTGTCAAAGTGGTATTTAACTCTTCTAAGTCATGCAGAAGCCTAAAGCCTATAAAGTTTTCTTCTGCACCCAGAAAAAGACAGACAATACCAGAACTGGTATAGAACTGCAATTCTATGTAAAATCTGCACTTGTAGGAAGATCAAAGATTAATTATTACACTGAAACAGAACAAAATTGGAAAAGCAAATTGTGTCTGGACACAGTAACCACTGCAGAAGCATAGTGTTCCACAATTAATATGGCTCAGGAGCAGAAACTCCGAGACAAAGAGAGACATACTGAAGGAATGTGAGTCATTGCAAGCAGAAACACTGGTGAGTACCAGCTGAGAAACTCTAAACTGATAAAACAGAACTTAATATCTGCTAACCTGCCCAGTCATAGGCGAAGTTGAGTTTTGACAGATTCATGAGTACTTCAATGGTTTGCTGGCCTCAGAAGTCATACATTTTTGATGTCATACTTTATCAAAACCACACCTCCCTTGAAAAGCTGTGGTTATGCGGTGCTGGCTAAAAACACCAGATCATCTATGCATAGATCCAGACCTGATCTTTGGCATAGATCTGTACACACATTAGCAACAAGAAAGCAGCAAACAAGTAGCTTAGAGCCAGAATCAAGCAAGCTGCTATTGCTAAATCACCACATGAAAATTACACATGGTACAAAATCATTAAATAAATGAGAAAAGAGAAAGAACACACTTTTAGAACCATACCATGTAAGGTTTCCCACAGATGGAAGTGTTCTATCATTATTTAGGAACAGGAAAATTAGTATTAATAACTTAAAAGGAGAAAGGATGAGAATACAGGCAGTATATGAGATATACATACACACACTGTATATGAGAGACTCCTCATGCACGCTGACGGAAAACCATTAAGACGAAGATGTAGGCATTTCTGAACTATGTGCTAGTAACTGTGGGGTATTTATGTGAAAATTCTTAAAGGAAAGATGACAACTGCTCAGAGAACTCACCTGAAAATCCTGCACGCTGCCCAGGGATAGCTATGATAAAACTACAGCAGATACTGACTACCACAGAATTACATAAGTGTCCATTCACTGGTAAAACTTACCATTAGCATTAGTATCTTTGTCTTCAAAATTAGTTTAAAAGTGCTTCCTAAGTCTTAGTCTGCAACAGGTTTGTAAATTCCTAGCAGACTTGCAGCAAGAATGAGCCTTATCATCACTATCCCTTATCCTACACAACCATCACAAGTATAGCAATATTTTCCTATCTACAGCTCATCGAGAGAAGGAAAGAATCAGGAAGACCTCTTTTACCAATTTAAGTACAACTTTTTTTCCAAGGAGCCAGTGAGTTCAGCCCTTTGAAGAGATTGCTATGGCAATATCTGGAAGTTGCCCTTCACATCCATTTCTGCCATGATCTCACCAATAAATTATATCACGTAATTACAACAGTTTAACAACAGAGAATAGAGAAGAATGCAAATAAACAATTTAGCAAATCGAGCCCCTTGTGTCTCCTTATAAAAACTTCCTTTCACCAAGTCTGTACATTTGATGAGCTTTTCCATTTTATTACAAGCATCGCAGCTCTACTCATTAAGTCCATCATTTCTTATTTAAACCAATTTATTTCTAGGCCTAAAATACCTGATTGCATCACATTGGGTACAAGCGAAAGGAATTCTTCAGTTAGCACCATTGTAAACAGAGTCAGACTAAGCAATTAAGAGTGGGCAGATAAATAATTCCAAGTATGCACAGCAACACCTCCCCTCTCCTTGTCTCAATAGGGAAGAAACCAACACAGCATAAAATAATACTGTATCTTTACGGAACAACTGCTCTCCAACCATTTTTCACTTTTTCCATAGTTCCTAAGATTCTGTAAGAGCAGAGGAATGTGGAATTTAGCAAACTGCACTAAGGTCATGCATTCAGTAGAAGTAAAGCCAGATACATATTTTTGGAGCTCATTTTTCTTCTGTGCCATGAAAAACCTATGCAGGATTAAAGTTACTTGAGAGGATAATCCAGATGTCTGCCTCCTGGAATAAATTCCCCTCTAACACATTTCAATCTACCCATTGTTATATATTAAACATCAAGCATGCAACAAACAAATTTAGTAGGCAGAGATACTACATGAATGGTAGGACTGAGAACCATCCTCTTCCCAGTATGTCTCAGTAGAGCAACTGATCTGGAAACACCGCCATAGAACTACGCTCCTTCTGCCAGTTGGAAATTCTTCGTAATTGGGTCACAGCTACTGATTTATGATCAATTTCTGACTCCCAGGAGACAAAAAAAGATATGATTAAAAGATGAATTTCCAATGCTTCCTACTTCACTCAAGAGCAACCAGATTCTTTGAGGCTCAAAGGGTCTCTGTATCAGATGAAGGGAAACAAAAGCATGTGCCTCTTTCATTGTATGCTCTGAAATGGCTTCATGGAATGACAACTGTCCCCAAAGCTGGAACGCTCCTGGAAATTTCCAGATGCAGTAGCATGAAGAAAGATATAGCTAAATACTCCTTAACATCCAGTCATTGATATCAACTCCTACATTTTAACCAATGAGTAGGGCCAAAAATCATACATAAGGTTCAAAGTCAAATTCCGTATTCAAAGAGCATTTTGAGTGATTGATGAAGCCAGCAAATACTATTAGTTAATTCCAGAAATTCAAAAATAGATTAAAATAAAAAGCATATGATCACATGCTTCAAATTCTCCAAGTTTGGACAAGAAAAAAATAATTTATGCTTTTTTTTTTCCAGAGTGTACATACATCTGAGCAATTAAAATTTCTATACCCATGAAAAGCTCATTGTATTCAATAGAATACAAGGAACTCTCACATGATTACACAGAGTATAAATCTGTTATAAATTTATTTGTACCAATCTGATAAAAATGAATTCATATAAATTAAAAAGCTACTGCTACAACTGGGATGCCGGACCATGTTTTTAGCAACAACGTGAAATTAATGAAACTAGGGAGATTCAAGCTCAATTTGAATTCAAAACATCTATCAAAAAAATGAGCAAGATTTTCGAAAGTGCTGCTTTTGAAATTTAAATTGAAATTTTTGAATTTAAGTCAATGTGAGAGCTGCTATCAGATTTGATGTAGGTAGTTAAACCTGTGGTTAAGTGCTGTTTGAAATTTCCACCTTGGATAATAGCTCTTGGATCACACAGTTAGCAAAAAAAAAGAAAAAAGAAAAAACACATTTCTGACTTAAAAATATAGTCAGCATGAAATATTAGTCTTATTAGAATTAACCATTAAAATTAACATGATTGAAACCAGATATGAGATAAAAATATTTCTTTTCCTGTGAAGTGTGTTCACATCGTACTTTCAAGATACTTCATCGCTTAAGAAATCTGTTTCCTTGTTTTATATTAGTTTTCCACAAAGTAAATGACAAAATTCTCATATTTAAACTTAGAAAATGTAATGGGAAACTGCAAAAAATGGCAAGAATATAAGTGGAGGAATATGATGCTACTTTCAACTTGGACCTTTAAAAAGACTGAATTCCAAACTGCACTGCTTCAAGATTCCAGTCTCCCTGCTCAAAAATCCACAGAAAAAAAATTATTATCAGCTACGAACAATAAACACTGTTACATCAGATATGTTGCTGCTCATTTCCAGTAGAACTTTCCCATCAACTTTTGGGTGGGGAGGTTTAAAAAAAATTGAAGTCCTGTTGGAGGAGTGGGAAGAAAGATCTCTTTCCTGCTTACACTTGAACCACGTAATACTGTTTTGCAGCTAGTTTTAATCTGGGGAAGTCAGATGATACTGTTTTAAATGTTAGTGTGAGGTCTTGGATTATGTCAGTCATTTTAAGTTTGTTTTTGCTATGAGCAACTCCAAACCTAATAAGCTATGTAAGGTTATTAGCACTGGCGGCCATTCCTTCAGAATGCCTCAGTTAAATTAAACTTAACATTAGTACAAGGGAAAGATCAAGAATAATTAAGGGAAATCTTCCATGAAGTTCTTCTGAAAAAAAAAACAACCAAAAAACAAAAAAAAATCCCAATACTTATTTTTTACCTAGAACAGGAAAAACAGCATCATTATTTCAGTGTTTATTACAAATTCATTGTCAAGCTAGTTGTCTTCTTCCTTAGAACATAAACTGATTACGTGAAAATATACACACAGCAAGCTACATGTTTAAATAGCAAGGGCAAATGCTGATCTGCAATTCCAACAAGCACCAACTACCTTCATCTTTTATTTTCTTTTAAATACTAAGCTTCTTTACGTAGGAATCCCAAGTGATTCACTTTGTGCTTTTTCCTTTACTGAAGGTCCATCATTTTTCTAACCACGAGTCTCAGTTAAAACAATGGGAGTTTAAACAGGAATTTGACTAAAAGTTCATTTTCTACCCTCTTCTATTTCAGTAGGCTGGTTAGTAGCTGTGCCTGTGCTCAGGGTCTCATAGAGAGTACTTCATCATCACCGCAACGCTTTATCCACAGTTTTTAAGTGATCATATTTTTACACTCATTTCACACGTTCCTTTGTTTTAAAACAACAACAACAAAGCACCCAGTGTCTAGAACTACATAAATAACTTTTTGGTCTTATTGTCAGCCATGCCCTGTACCAGACACAAGAACTGTGCTTTAATGTTTCATGTGGCCCTTTGATGACTTGCCTTCATTTCCTAGTATAACACATCATGCCTTTAAGACATTAAATACCATATTTATCTAGTATGAAATGTTAAGTAAGTACATAGTTAAAATCTTATGCATTTTTGTCATTCTGTCATTTTTGTCAACATTCTTTATTTTTAGTCTGTTCCATTTATTAAGAGCATAAAATCACCACAGGTTCCACATTTTCCAAAAAATGACTCGATTAATTCTCATGACACCTCAGCATTATTAACAAACACAGTGAAAAGATGGGAAAATGATGTGCAGCTTGATTAAATCCTCACCACCCTATATCTTTATCAAAAGATGCAGGCAGATGAAACTAAATTCACTAGCATTTATTTGCAAGTGACATACCTAAGAGTACGCATCTTCAGTGACCAGAAGCAAAACAGCCAGACTATCACAACATACTACCTGGATCTATGCTCAGTCCTCCTGATGGCTTTAATTGTTTCAGTTTGTTAAGAAGAGTATGTGGTTTCCATTTCTGGTCTCAGAACACTGGCTGCAAATATGACACTGAACCAAAGCTCTGCCAATATACTGGGCAATGGTTTTCTTTTCCTAATCATTATACTTTCTTGATCTTCAGCTTTATAGTTAGTTCTGTGGAACACCCAATGCCAACAGTCATTCAGTTGAGGCATACCTAGAAAATGGAGCATTTAAGTCTGCAGCAAATTTCCTACTAACCATAGAAGCGTTAAGTTCAGGACACAGTCTTACATACAATACTACTCCCAAGATGTAACTTGTTTCCTAGGAAAATAAGGATCCTGAAAAACATCGTACATACTATATGCCGATTAAGAGAGTTGGCCTACAAATGGGATTTGAGAATGGCTAAAGAAACAACCGTGCTCCATGGGGACTTTTTGAATCACAGCAAACGTATGTTAGAATTAATCTTAAAGGAAAATATGCAGATAACGTTCCAAGAAAAGCTGATCATGCTCTATAGATTGAGATGCCAAATTATATAAACCCCAGGGTAAGCAATGTACTGGAATTTCTGTTAGCTCTAACATGAGATTTTTCATGAGTTGTTTCAGGCTGAGTCTGCTGTTGACCAGGGAGCAATGGGTGGTCTGCAAGGGGGGAGCATCTCAAGCAGATGGGGCATTGGCATGCCATAAGTGGAGACAAGTCCAGGGAGAATTTCTATTCTCAAGAGGGAAATGCTAAAGAAAAAAGCCAGGGACTAAAAGATTTCTCGTTTTCTCTACAAAACCATATTCTTTTCTGCTTCAGAACGATACATACACCCACGTGAAACAAAGCGCCTGTGACTTTACACAGGCAATAAAGTAGGACTGAAGGGATCCGTTTACACAGGATATTGTTTCCCATGTAAAAATCTTAGCAGATGTTTAGTGAACATTCAATATAATGTCATATATTAAACTTACATTTACCAGAGAATCTCCATTTTTAATCTTCCTTCTTTTCTTTCATCCCAAAAAGTCAAAGAGCGTTTGATTTTTAACTCCAAAGGTAGGAAATGCCTGAGCTCTATTGACAGAAGGAATTGTTCTTGCTCAGGGTATCTTAGTGGAATTATTTCGCATTTTCTGAGGTAAAAAGAAGAAAATATTTTGGGCAGGTATCCTTGACACCACACCAAAGCAGCTACCATGCCAAAGCAGCACAAAAAAAAAAAGCTATGTCAAGATTGACAAAATAAAAAATGATTAACAGAAGAAAGAACAATAGCAACAGCTGCACAAGAAAATAATAGAGAGACAAACACAGGAATCAGCATTTGCGTACAGCAAGGATATAAGATTTGAATTTATGCATCACACTCACACAAAGCTAAAACTAGGATAGAAAAAAGTCATCTACAAGCTATAAGCCTAGCAGTGTGAGTACTGATGTCATCATTAGAATTATAAGGCCAGGACAACATGATGTAAATGTGAGTTCAGTTGCCTGGTTACTTATGCTAGATTCAAATACAGAACGCAAAACAGATTTATTAAAAAGAAAGGTTCATTCTGCCTCCTTGACTTTCCCATTTCCTCTCCACTCTGTCTTCTTTCCAATATTCTATTGCATTTATGACTCTTACATGAGGATTTGAAATACATATGTGGAACACATCTCCCATTGCTTTTAAAGATTAAGTGCTAATTGGAAACATAATTTATAAGAAATCCATCAAGTGTACGCTTAATTTTTGCTGTGAAGAAGTGTTGACTGAGCCTTTTTAGGAATTTTATGGCAGAACTATCCATCAGATAGGCTTATTTTCAAAGCTACGGCCCATCAGCAAACATATATTCATCTGGTTAATGGGCTGAAACAGATGGTTCAAGGAGAATATACACCCTCCGTACTCATAAGTTTTATTTTGCCACAACTGATTGATTCCGTGAAGTATTTCAGGAAACCAGCTTGATGGCCTTTCAAAGATGATCCTGAGATGTTTTATAATATAGTTATTCATGCTTAGAGTCCATTTTACATTACCTCAGAAGCTTATCTTATTTCTCATTAAAGAAGCTTAAACTTCTTGTGATAGATAGGAACTTACAAACCATCTCCTCACTCCCATTAGTAATTCACACAGCTAAAATAATTAAATTTTACGGCACTGCAACACATGACCACAACCTTACCTTGTAACCCGAGCCCCTTCAATTCAGAAATAGGCTGATTGAAACCAGAGATAAGTAATCCCACGGTGGAGGGACAGGATCACTCTTTTCTCTGCATTTCTCAGTTAACAATCATTTCAAAAGACTTAGAGCGCCTGCTAGAAACAACGCGTTTGCATAAAGAATCCATATGCAAGTACTTTTAAAGTACTACACGATGCCATGTAAATTCTCCTTAGAATCTTGCAGAATATGAGCTTACATCCGTATCAGTTCAGCACAAACATCAAGTCTACCTAAAATGCAACATAAAGCATAGCCTGCACACACTTACCTATGCCCAAAACAAAGTGAGGGCACAGCCTGCAGATCTCTTCCTGTACACGTTTCTACCACCTAATGTGTTTTCCATGGAGACTCCTGACCTAATCTCTAATGCAGTGTTCTTTGGCAAACTGATGAGCAGCCCCCATCCACCCAAGCCTCCCCCTGCTCAGTGAATGGCACAGTTATTCAGGTCATGCTGCAGATAAAAAATACACCATAATTTACATTTTTAATACTTTGTGCCCGCTTTACTCCATGTCCACTACTTAATAGATTTAATTGCCACAATTTCTCAAATTTCAGTTGCCCAAGCTTTATTCACTTAATTCAAGCACAAATGCATTTGAAAAAAAAAAACCACAAACCTAAGCAGCATAGGTATGAGTTAATTCCAAGTCATATATCTTGTAATTCTACTTGTTTATTAGAGACTTTTCATATAATTTTACCATTTTGATTATGGCATTCCCAAAAACCCTTCATACTATTTTCAAAATGATTACTTCGTTTTATTTGGTAGAACATAATTGATGTTGCACTGAATTTATGATACCACAAATATATTACTGTAGTTGACTATTCTATGCTTGTATTTATACCTCACGTACTCGGTATAAAATACAAATGAAAAAGTTATGTCAGCCTCTTCCATGTGCTTCTGACATTCTACACTACAAGAATTACCCTGTTACAAAGATCAAAGCACTATTTCCAAATGAACAATGCTTTCAAAGAGAATACAACAGATGCTCTTGTTTAGTGTTAATAAGGAAATAGCCAATCTAAAATCTTCAGTGGGGAAATACTGGTGTTAAGTGGACGGTCAGACTACATAACCTGGGAGGTCTTTTCCAACAGGGGTGATTCTGCAACTAGAATACAAGCTTTAATTATGTTATTATTATTTCATTTATGTCTACACGATTACCAGTACATGACATGACAGAGAACATACCATCAGTGAAGAAGAATTTTGCGCATTTTTCATCTGCTTTCTGCAACTATTTTTATAATTATATATAAGAATGAGATAGGCATGAAATCCCATCCCTATTCTACTGAGAATAAAGGAAAACCTTTAATTTAAAATCTTGATGTAATTTTTTGGATTTTGAAAGTCTGCAACAATGTTTCTCTAACGGAAAAGCAAACATTGATTCATCTCAGTCTTATCTTGTAAGCATCTCTTAGAAATAGTTGCCAAAACAGTCATGAGCCCCAGCAAAGTCGGTAGGACTCTGTACAAATATTGACTGGAGAACATGGTAAAGTCTTCAAAAGTCAGCAGCATTTATTCAAATATTCTTAGGGCTTGGTCACTCTCAAGATTTTTTCTAAGTCTAGTTAATGCATCTAATCTCTATTGTTTCAGTCTTTTTGAAAACCTTAGACATTTCTGTACACTGGCTGTCCTGAATTTCCCTGTAAGACTACTCTAGTATACAGAAAATAAACAGGGGAGAGGATCTAAAAGCAGATAGTCCTAATCGCTCCTTTACGCCACAGACACTTGAGAACTTACACTCTGCAAGAGAATTCTTAGACTCATTAAGAAATTACCTTTTTTTTTTTTAAATTATGTAATAAATCAGCTTCCAGTCAAGGTGGGACACACAAATCAGCAAGGGCTTCTAGTACCGCAGCTTAGATATCCTAA
>PPHD01017621.1:0-14956 GCA_002909625.1 Bambusicola thoracicus
ATTGACCTTCTAACAGTAGCGAATGCCAACCACCAAACTGGATGAAGTAGCGATGGATGCGCGTGCTTACAGGTCGCCATGCTCAAAAAAAGAGTGCATCATCTCTGCTTAGTGAGGTCCCCAAAGTCTTCTTAATAGGAAGCAGAAGAGCTGTGAGAGCTGTCTGAGGCTGGGAAACGTTAAACCGGAGCACAACACAGCTGTACCCAAAGCACGCAGCTATGGCTTAACGGCACTCCCAGTAAACCAAAAGGAATGCTACCACGTATGCTCTCCAAGGGCAACAGATCAGCTGCAACTCAGTAATGCCATTCTCCCTTTGGTTTCAGCTGAGGGGTGAAGTGATTTGTATGCATAGACCCAGCACTTCATCCATCAGGTGCCATCGGAGCACTTCATCTAAACACACCAATCATACAACATCTAGGAACAATACCAGGAAGCAGATTAGGATAGAAACATAGGATATTTTACCCAGCTGAAAATGACTGCAATTAATTCACATTAGACACTCGGTGAGGCAGATGGGTTCATATCCCCAACATAGCATTTTCAGCCAACAGCGCTTCATTCCACAACCAAACAGCAATCCCAGAGTTCAATACCGAAAAGAAAAGGCAACACCAACCGCTGTGAATCACTCGATTTCCTCATGGATTTTCACCTTCTCTGTTACATGGGCTTTTCAAAAACAATTGACCAGACAGCTTGATGGAGGTGAAAACTGTGTCGTCTACCTCAAAATCAGGACCTGCCCATGCAGTTAATTGCTTGATGGCTTTAGGCTGACTCTTGTCTATTCTTAGCCATGGAAAACTTGTGCCCTTATGATGCAGGGGCAGTGAGAAGCTGGGACTGTACTTCAGGCTTGCCTGCAGTGAGACACTTTCACACTGCATGCACCTTAGAAGCTGGAGCCCTGCCAACGCAACTGGCTTGGTTTGACACCGGGGAAATTTAAGAGCTGCTTTGTGTTGTTATTTTACAAGCCCTTATGCAGTGTTTGTTTTAAAATGATGTGCCGTGTGATTTAGTGGTGTTTGCTGAAATGATGAAAGCCAGTGCCTGATGTGCTGCACTGTGTGACTGTTGTCTTCTCCTGGAGGAGAGATATTACTTTTCAGCGGCGTTTCCCGAAAGGCAGCAGCAGCTTTAGCCTTTGGGGCACCGGATCTGCCCAGGAATTCCAAAAGTAAAACCCAAGGGAAATGAGCATGGCTTCAGCTCCGCTCCGCACACCATCCAGCAGCACAGCGGACGGCAGGCAGCTGCTCTGTGTGGTTGGTGGATGCAGGCAGGACCCACACAGTCCACACCAACGGGGGGTAATGGCAGCAGCACAGCAAGAGCCACGCTGAGAGCACACCCGGGGCTTGTCCTCACACCGCCAACGCCAGCGAGGGCTTTGTTACTTACTTCTGGGAGCACGGGGTCAGGCTTTCATGAGCTGCTTGAAGGCCATGGTCAAATCATTCCTGGTGTCAATACTCGGGCTGACCCCTGCTTCTCTTTCTGTGAACTCTGGCATGAAAGGTCTTCTGTCTGGACTGCTTTGTTCCTTTGGGCAGATGTGGCTGGTGGATGTTTCATTAACAGTGGGAATCAAAGTCTCTGCCCCAGAGGGCTGACGGGAGCAGAAATAATTAGTTTCTCATCAAATGATAAGCTCTAGCTTCCTGAACAGCAGTACATCACTTGGAACTCAAAAGCAGATGAAATTCCTGCCCTGTATAAATTCCAGGTTGCTGCAGGGTGAAGGAGCTGGAAATGGCAGGACCCTGGCACCTTCCATACTGCTCAAGGCATGTAATCCAAAACCTCTCTGCCAATGCCCGCTATCAGATGCCCCGCTGAAGATGCACTAAGCCTTACAGGAGGTAAACATGGGATATTATTACTCCATAACATCTACTCAAGGCTTCAGCCTAATCCCCATGTAGTAGTTTCACCTAGATGCTTCAGTATGAGAACATATTCCCCTTCCGCACCTCTTTATTAAGCAGCTTAATTTGGCATCCAAACATTCCACGCTTCTTTGCATCTCCCTAAACTCTTGGCCTTTATAGGGACCGCCAATTTCCATTACAGACACATCCAGGAACTGAAACAACTGCCTTTCTCTGGCAAGCACTCTTGGACCTCTAGTTCATAAGTGTCTGGCCACAGGTCAGTGAGTAAGCAGGAGGCATCTCAAAAGAGGCAACTCTTCAGCCAGTGCACATTTGCTCCTGTATGACGACAGTGATGGTGGCACAGGACCACAGCTCTTAGCCAGGGTGTTCCTTTCTCTCCCCTCTTTACTCCCCTATGATATTTTAAACAGGAATCAGACGCTCTCTTGGTCTGCGATTTGTTAGACTCGAGTCAATTATTTTTAAGCCCCTTGTCGTGCAGTAAATTCCATTTTCCCTGGATATGACTCTGGAGTAGTACTATACCAGGCACAGACAGCTCGCCTTGCATCCTGCACAGTAGTATGGATAATCCCTTTTCCTTGGAAGAAGACCTTCATCTGACAAACCCAACACCACACTGTCATTTTCACAGCTGCAGCACATTCCGTGATCAGCTAGCACACAGCGAGATGTGCCTCATTTGTTTCTAACTGATGTCTGTTAATCTAATAGGAAAAATTCTTGCTATTAGCCCAAGTGCATGACCCCTCACTTCATATTTTTAAATCATAGCAATTAAGCTGTGAGTTATTTAAGACTGTATCACTGTGAAGAAGACATTTTTTTCCAACAAAATGAAATTCCCTACAACTACTATGAGCCTGCTGGCTCAGTTTTTCCCTATAGAGCTGTAAGCTACCAGGACTCTCCCAAACTCTTCACTCTTGGTCTTCAATGAACAAAGAGATGTGGAACTCTGCTGGGCCAATGTCAAGCGAGCTCTGCCTCACTGCACAGCTCTCAAGACTCCAGGAAGCATATAAAATACAATAACAGAACTAGCAAGCCGATTTTCAAAATGGCTTACAAAGTCAAACCTTTGACATGGCAATAGAATAGAGCGTAATTGGCCATCAGGTAGGTCTGGAAGGTATTGCTGTTCCCCAGGTCAGTTGACGAGCCTAACACAGATCTTGGCAATTTAATCCTGTCCAGGGAAACACTCTGTAAGTGATGTTTGTGTCCTGTGAATTAGCACAAGTGACCTTTCTTTGGTTTTATTAGCACAGCAGGAATAACCACTCAGAGCTCTGCATATTGGGATGTACTAACAATGATTTTTTAGGGTCAGAGCATCCCTAACACGTTCAGAGTATCTGAAGATGTGAGCACACGAGGTGTCTGCCTGTGCAAAAGCCACCAGGACGTTGCTGCCTGAGGGGCAGAGGACTGGAGGGAAGAGCTCTGAAATCCTCAGCACCAGGTTTTACAGATCCCTCTCCAGCGTGTCTGGGTCTGAGAAAAGGCAGCTGAGCCTCATTAGTGAATCAGCCAAGCAGGACAGGTAGCCTCAGGTTACACTAACGAGCCAATTAAAAGGACTTAGAAAGGAAGCATGGCTGGGTAACAAGGGAGGAGAAAGCCTGGCAGTGGTGGTTGGGGAGGCAGAGCTGTGTGGCTGAAGATGGGCTGCTGCATAATTTCCAAAGCTCTTTCCATTGTTCCACTGGGGGAAGGGTAACCCTAAAAGACTAAAAATGGCTGATTTGGGGCAGTGATGTTGTTAATTTGTCTCATCAGAGCCTGGAGTAAACCAAACAGCAGTAAATAATTATATTCTTGCCCTATTTGACAGGAGACCTAAAGCATGCTGGAGGCCCTGCTTGACCTAACCCTGTGTTCCAGCATTCTGCTAACAGCCTTGAAGCCTCCTCAGGCACCTGTAAGGGCTGCTCAGTGCTTCACAGGAGTGGTTTAGTGTGGCAGAACTGGGCCCTACCTGCCAACCCCAGATAGCAGGTGATGGTACACTTGCCATGCACGCAACTGGTCCATCCTAAAGCTCCAATGTCACAGTGATAGAAAGCCACAGTGATAGAAAGTCACACCGCTGCCCTGCTGACAGGGATTAACGCAGTCCAGACCCAGAAGCCCAGCTAACACACACGTTCTATTTACAGCAACTTTCCGCTTCCACAAAACATCTGTGGGGAGTTCACACTTGGACAGAGAAGAAATTGGAAAGTTCACTCTCAAGGCCACTTAGATTTGCTTGAATGAAAACTACCATGAAGCAGAGATGTTTTTCTTAGCCCCGTCTGCAGTTAACTGCTTGTTTTGCACTTGTTTTAGATACAAGCAATGCCTTGCGGCGCTTCTGGAAGATCTCCAGGAGCCGACGCTCATAGGAGTCAGGCCCAAAGAGCTTGGGGAGAGAGTTTGGACCCATGGGGCAAGGGGTTGCCTGCACACAGCCTGCCCTTCCTCTGAGTGTCCTCAAAGGTCCTCATCAACTCATCACTTGCAGCTACCAAGAACTGATTGCTTGAGATGACCATATATGAAACAGAATGGCTTAGGTTGGAGGGGACCTTAAAGATCAGCTAGTTCCAACCTCCCTGCTGTGGGCTGGTTGCCCCCCACCAGATCAGGCTGCACAGGAACCCATCCAATCTGGCCTTGAACACCTCCAGGGTTGGGGCATCCACCTCAGAAGATCACAATGTGAATGTTGCTCAGTCTCGGCTCTCTCAGATTTTACCACTAGTTGCTTAAACATGCACAAAACTAAACTGCTATTAACAAGCATGTAACCACAGAATGATGTATGTTAGGAGGGACTTCTGGAGACCATTTGGTCCAAACCCTCACCAAAGGGGGGCAGTTTTGAAGCTCAAGACAACTTCAAAGGCAGACCAGGCTGCTCGCTGAGTGTTAAAGTTCCAGTGCGGATTTGTGACCAGCATCAGAGGAGATGACAGCAATGTCCAACAGACTACGTTACTGACTATGGAAAATAGCTTTTACTTCCAAACAGAACCTCAATCTGAAGGTAATATAAGTCCAAATGGGAAATCTCAGCTTCTCTGTAACACAGAGTTACATTTGTTCTCCAAAGATGCTGTTGAAGTGCAGCATCATACGATCATCAGATGGCTTCAGATACATGACTAAACACTATTCAGTTGTTTAGTACAGAGGTGAAACCCTGAAAGATAGCTGATAGTGGAATAAATACAGTACTTCAAAGTGCCATTTATTTTCTTGCAGGGAAACGCTCTTCAGTCACCTCAAATTGTGGGATGTTGGCTTTACATTGAATAAAGAACCACATAAACTTTCAGCTATGTCAGTTCTGTGTCACAGTTATACAGCTCTCGGGAAGACCTGTGCTGCCCTGGCAGCCCGGGGTCTCATGGAAAATGGTGACCACATGGCAGGTCCCAGCCAGAGATTGAACCCAAACACACCCAACACAGAGAGAAATTCCAACCCAAATCAAGCCAAGCTCTCTAATGAGGGTGGGAATTAAAGTCCTGACTCCAAACAACCTTTTTTCATTTTCAGCTAGTCATAATCCTGCCTACACAGCAGATCAGAGACAACAGTTTTGTGAGGGAGGAGAGGGATGCTGGGCTTTCCACTTTGGCCACCAATTAAATCAATGCTTACTATGCAAACCAACTTCTTCCTTCAGATGAGTTTGCGAACTCATCTGAAACTCACACGCAAAGCTAATTTTCACACCTTCAGGAATTTACTACAATCAAGAAAGCCAGGTTCAAGCCACTGAAATTTACTACACTTTGCTGAGTGAATTTCCTACAAGTTCTATCAAAATCTGTGCAATGGGTCTTTGGCCAAGAGTTAGGGCAAGTTTTATGCATCTAGTCCACTGTCCTGTTTTGTCCATTGCCAACGTCCAGAGCTCTTTCCCAAGTAATTCCCTCAACACAAGCACTACTGGAGTCTGGTAGCAAAAAAGTGTCCATAAAGCCTCATAACCATTTTATAGCCATATGAGAAGAACACTGATTTCTGTTCTGAGTTAAAGTCCCCCATACACTGCTAGCATTAGACAAATAATAATAGGTGCTTACATCAAGATGTCTCAACTGGAAAGAATCACAGCTTAATCTGATGGAACAAAGCTGCCTATGGGAAGAACAAACACAGATAGGTCCTGTGACACCTGACTGAGCATCAAAATGCATATTCCATCCAGATGGCTGTCTTCTGAGACCATAAATGGGAATGGCAAACAGCAACACCCACATCTGCATTCAGCTCATGTGAATGAGTGCATGACACAGAGTGAAATCAGATCTACTTGGCTGGGTATGGCTTAGGAGCTAGCCTTAATATTCCTTTAGAAATATTTTTTTTTTCTGCAAAATTGAAGAGTTTTCAACTGTAAGATAACAATGAAGTGAGAGCTTATGGTTTTCTTTTTCTCTTCTTTCCCCCTCTCTCCTCAATAGAGAACATGGATAGTCTTTTCTTATTCAGACAGATGGATACCACTCCTGCTCTGGAAAAAATATGCACTGTACTTTGGATGCTCTTAGGGTTCCGTATATTAATCAGAGAATAATGGCTTGAGACACAACAGGCTGCATGGCTTTACCTTTTGATAGGCCAATGAGCACAGTAGTTGATTAACACATAAATTCCAAATTTTGCCTCACTTTGCATGGGACCTTCTGGATAGAATTAAAAGTGGAATAAGAAATTTTCAACCCTGTGCATATAGAAATAAACAGAAACAGATTTTAATACTAGAACTTCTGTACCCAACAAGGAAGAAAACCCTACACACTTTTGACACATGCAATGCTATTTCTTTGGTCTAATGGAGGTGTAAGGGTTCTCCCTTTCACAGAGAGCTTTCAATGATTAAACCTCAGGGATATCAAAAGAGACTCTGAATTTAACCAAAGAATTTTTGCCCAAATGGAAAGGTTTTATGAATCTACCTTTAAACATGAATCTCTGTCAAGGTGAGCAAGGAAACGATGTTCATCCGCCTCAGCTTTAAGTAAACTAGCAACATACAGAAGCTAATGAAACATCAAATAAAAATGCCCCTCTCTGTGGCTGCTTAATTCTTCCCATCTTCCTTTTCAGAAGCAAAACATAAAGATAATGGAAATAAATCAGCAGTTTTGAGTAGCTGACACTGGGGCATGCAGGTTGGCTCTCCTCTAGCTCCTGTTCTGTCATGAAGGTCTAACCTCAGCATCTTCCAACCCCTTTCCAGAGTTCATTACTTTCTAATCCCTTACGGCCCTCAGCAAAGACAGCTCTGAGCCTCTCAAACTGGAACAAATCCATAAATCAAAGACAATAGTTTGTTTGCTTTCTTTTGCAGCCTATCTTTTCTTTATAATTTCACCCAACTGTTGAATTTGAAATTCACTTTGTGGACACATATTGCTAACAAAACATACAGAAACAAAGGAAAACATTTTAGTGAAGAATAAACCCTGGCATAAGTCCAGGGGACCAAGGATACCTACTGCAATGCTATCTCACTTGTCTTCAGCAGAGTTTCTCACTATTCCTTTATTGATATATAGTCTCTTACCCAGGGGTAGACAACAGGAAAAAAGGAAGGCAAGCAAAATAATGAGCTGCTTATTTTGATGGTTGCCTGTAGTTTTCACTGAAAATTCTGCAATGCAAATTAAGAGCGCATGTTTATTAACCATCAATCTTTGTGTCAACTTCAGAAAGGATTTAACAATCAATTTTGATATTTATGTATTTTCTGGATTCCAAGGAGGGCTTTTTCCTCCTAATTCTCTGCAGTAAAGCCATCCCTATTGGGCCACATTAGTGTCTTACAGATAGATTTCTGGTCTTTAAAGAAGATTACATGAGTGATATTTGTTCTAGTAATTATATCTCCCAGATCGGTGTAGAGTGATGCATTCAGGCCCTTTAAAATGGAATCTCTCACCGAGTTTAATGGATTTAACAAGGATTGAGACAACACCCAGGCAAAGAGGATGAGAGGGGCTCATGCAAGCTAAGAAGATGAGAAAGACTACTTCTTCATTTCAGCCAGCCAAATAGAGACCGTATTCTTTCATTTTCAAGATCAAACACATAGACTTATCAATAGAAACAGTGGAAATTGCAGCAGTGAAAAAAGGATGAGAAGATTCAGCGGGCACTCTGCTCAATTCAGTTCTGGGGTATATTTTTCCCCTTCCACCAGCCAGTAAAATAGCTTGAGAGCCATTGTATAATTTCATATGTACAGGACTGAGCCCAGAGGAAGACAGTGAAGAAGGATATATGGAAAGTGACGGAGATGGGAAAATCTTTTTGTAAGAAATTCCCCTATTTGAAAGAGAGGCAGCTATAAAATGGGCTCTGAGGAGTTTGTCCTGCTTTGTTGATGTTTTCTGGACATCCTTTCCAAGGCTGGCCAGGGCATGGACAAGCACACAGCAGCACAGCCACAGTGCAGTGGAAAATTCCACAGCATCTGCACACACCTCCTACATTCTAATAACACTGGTTCTTGTGGAATGGGTAAATCACTCAAATACAGGCAGATGAATACTTCTAAATGAGCATTCTGCTTCACCCCAGCCTGGTTCCGAGCTGCGTATATGACACTAGATTTGTGCATACAAAGAAGTTTAGGCTCTGGTTCTGATTCAGAAGGTGATTTGATATATATATAAGACAAGACATCCACTTCTGGAGTTAAATTTGCAGACTGAAATCACTGGAAAGCAATAGAAGTCCATGAAAACAAAAATACGATTACATTTCTGGAATATGGATAAATATAAGACATACTGTAAGTGGGTTTAAATTTCCAAGGCAACACAAAATGTACTATATCTCACCTCTGCGTCCCCTTTTCCCAGAAAACTTATTGGGATTTATTTGGAGCTGTATTACGTTTTGATGACATTCAGACATCGTTTATCACCTAGTGCACAGCAGAAGTCAGCTGTGTTATTTAGGAGCAAAACAAGAAGGGATAAAATCCAAGCTACTGAGATCAGTCTTGTTTCATAGAATCATAGAATTGTTTGAGTTGGAAGGGACCCTTAAAGGCCATCTGGTCCAACACCCTGCAATGCACAGGGACACCTACAACTCCTTTAGGTGCTCAGAGTCCCTCCTGCCTGACCTTGGGTGTCTCCAGGGATGGGGCATCCATTGCCTCTCTGGTCAACCCGTGCCAGTGCCTCTACTTTAAAGGCGTTTAGATAATTTAGATAATTCATGAGTTTACTCTTCAAGTTGTTTTTTGTCAGAAGTAAACCAAACAACAAAATTAATCCTACCTGCAGCAGTGACACAATAATAGCTACAAACACTGCTTCATACACTTGGCATGCTTCTGTTCCCCCATCAGTATGTAAGCCTCAGTAATTGCCTGGTGCGAGTGAGTCTGGCCGGACAGCCGCTCCAGCAGCCACGTTTCTCCAGTGGGCGAGATAACACAGTTCAAGCAGTTTATAGTTCCGAGACCTCTCTGGACAAACAATGCTATAAAAGATGTGCCATGTCTTGTCCTCTGTAATTTATCTCCCTGTCAAGTGATTACCATAAAATAGGAATCCAGAGCAAGGGAAGAGTAAGGTAAAGAAAGTGTGTTTAGTTGGGGGGGGAGATGCTAAAAGCATGGCTTGTCACCTCCCGTACAGGGTATTTGTACAAGTCCTGTCCTCTCTTGAGTACAGAGGGGCTTGGAGGGCGACAGATCTATTCTGACTAAGCCAAATTCTATTTTATATTTATTTACATTTTCCATCTTGTATTATACCATGAAAAGTCAGCAAAACTAAAACAAAAAAAAAATTGTTTTTCTTTGCTTGTCAGCTACTCTGGCAAAGTGGAAAAAGGAAACCAAGATAATTTCGTAGCATAATTTTGTAATAAATCATCACACTACCTGAAGCACAAAAGCCAAAGACTGCCACGTCCAACTCCTATGGACCGTATGAAGGATCGCTTTTATTCCACGTCTTTGCCTGACTCCTTTTTCTGACCCAGGATGGCTTTCCAGGTGTAGTTGGGCAAAACTTTTTCTTGGGAGGGAGGCAAAAAGCACTGACTGCCAGGAGCTGCCAGCGCTGCCCATGGGCCAGCCTAGGAGAGCCAACCTAGGAGCACACCCAAGGGACTCCACATCAGAGCAGAGTAAATCTAATGGGAGACTGCCATGTTTGGGATGAGAACTTGGATGAGTTAAACAGACACACCAAGCAGACCTTGGTAAGAGATCACTTGCTAAGCTGTTCCTGTACAGTTTTTCCAAGCGGTACCTGCATGGACAGCAGTCACATCCATCTACTTTCTCTCCATCCCAATGCCCAAAGCACCTCCTGCTGTTTGAAGATGCTCTGTATTTGGTGCGCCTGTGAACACCAGACAGAGAAAGAAAAGGAAGGTTATTAAAAAAGCGGTTTGGCTAAATAAGGGAGCTCATTATGTGTGCTATTTTTGTTCCTCAAATGTCTGCCTTCCGCTCTTTCCCTTGAGGTTTACGGAGAAGCCTGACAATCAGGGCTGAGGTTTACTGTCAGCTTCCATTAGGCAAATCAACCAGGCTGGGGATGGGGGAAACACAAGGGGAAAATTGCCCTAAAAGCAAGCTGATTCAGCACCAGCAGCATCTGTGTGTGTGTACACAACACCAAAAATTACTCAGCTGAGGCACTGTCCCAAAAAACGACTTCTTTTGGAGCCTCCTCCGGTCCCTCAAACCACGATGTGGAACATCATTTTCTGTCAGATCCAGAGAGATGGGCACAGCTAACAGCAACTGCTTCCAGTGCTCTGACAAAGCAAATGACCTTCAGCATGCTCACCTGTCATGGAACTCATTTCCGTGTTGTAATTGATGTGTAAAAGTGATCTTCATTACTTGAACTACAGACACACGTGCCTGCAAAACAAGGCTTTCCCAAGAATAAGAACAGACTCTTCCAGGCACACAGCATTGGAGCTGACATCTTAGAGTGTCAGCATCAAGACAAAGAAGAACAAAAGAAAATCCTATATCTAGTTCTTACTTTTCCTTGGGAAAACACTGACTTTCCCATTGATGATTTTATGGTATTTTCTGTCTACACGTGGTCAGTTTTAATCAGAAAAGGTTTCCTCCTCCTTTTGCTTTTTTAAACAATCACACTTTAAAAAAGCCACGCCATTATTTGAAGGGCAGACCAGTATGCAATGTGTTCCCCTTCATCCTGGTTGCACCCTAAAGGTGTTCCAGAATCAGTCACTACAGCAAGGCAGAGAAAAGATGTACGCTATAGGGAAGGCAGATCTTTCCTCGGTTAGAAACAGTGGGGTCTTGCTGCTATTCAGGGCAGGAAGGCAGCTTGCATGGAATGGTTTAAAAGGAATCCCTCTAACAAACAATATTCTCTTTGAGATCTCTACGGGCTGTAATCATTCACGTCTTCGTCATCATCAAGGCTTTGTGAGACATCATCGAATCACCGTAAACAGAGGATTAAATTAAATTACGTATCTTCTTGTGATTGTGGAGCCATTTAAATGAGCCTCAGACCCACAGAAAACATCGCCAGCATAGCCACAAACATTACATGTGTCCTCAAGCACCTGTGCCTTAAGAGCCTTCAATTAGTTACGTGTATCGGTTAAGATAGCACTGTTATACCTTCTTCTTTTGAGTACTACTGTTTTAGGGAATAGCATTTCAAGGAATTGACTGAAAAGTAGAGATGAGCCCAAGCTGCTGGAACTGGGATCTGAACTGCTTGCTCAACATCACACAAATCATAGATCATCAAGTCCAACCATAACCTAACCATACTGCCCTAACAGCCCTGCAAAGCCCAAGCTATGCCACATCAGAGCCCACCACTAAAAATTAACAGATGCCGTTTCCAGTTCCTAAAGACCACTTGAGACAGAGCAGGAGGGGCTTGGTAATTGTCTGAGGTGGGATGTACGTTGAGAAAAGCCAAGGTTTGGAGGATAAAGGCTGTTCTGCCTCTCAGTATGTTTTCCTTTCCTGCAGAGGCACAAGGCAAGCTTTGTGCTTACATTTAATCAACTGAAACAAAAACCAGACAGAAGTTTGTAAGGAGGGTTCACGACGATCCTCTTCCATCAAGGATTTCTAAAGTAGTACATGAGTGTTCTCATCCAAGTGCTTCATTTCCCAAGTCCCAGACCTAAATATTTTGGTTAAAAAAAAAGAGGTCATTCTTAAGATCAGGCATTCCCCATTGGGGAGTCCGAAACTGCAGCCACTCCAGCCTGGATTTTTTCTTTTTCACTACAAGCACTGCTTCTTTCATGGGCTTGGGGACTGCTGCACAAAACATTAAAGAAAAATAATGCAGCCTTTGTGGGGCTTTTTGGCACAGCAGTGATAGAAAACAAACCCAAACTTTACCTAATTCTTCATCTATTTCAGCTGCTCCCCATACCCTGCAAGTCCCCCACCAGGAACAGTGACACCCACCAAAGCAAGCCCAGCTGGGGCTTGGGGTGGGCTCCATGGGGCAGGGCTGGAAGGCGCTCTAATGGGCCCCAGAAAGCCCTTCTGAGATGGTCCCACCCCACAAGAGTGAAAACTCATTTCTCCCATGCAGCAGAGCGCTCAGGTTGCACGCTCTTAACAGCAGCTCATTTCAGAGGTGAAGTTTACAGGGCAAACCAGTCAACCTGAGAGGAGTTGTCAAAAAACACAGCTAAATGGCAAACACATGTAAGTCCCAGGCATTTCCCTCAGCCCCACTTGTTCTTTTTTTAGCCTCAGGAGAAAAGCACATTCTTCTGCATAATTTATTTCTTAAAAAAAAAAATGAAAAAAAATTGTGCAGAGAACTGCAACTAAATTGCTTTTCCTGATTAAATACAGAGCAGTTTATATTCCATCTCCTCCCCACCCCCTATTTCTGGATTGGTTTTCATCCCATAGCCTCTTCTCCCTCAATCTAGCTCTTGAATCCCACCCAGAAAGAAAGCAAAGCCCTTTCAGATCTTACCTTTCCCAGCACATCCCCAAACATGGGCACAGCTATTCCCTCCCATGGCCTTGTGTAACAACAGGGCCAGGTGCAACTGCTTGCAAATCATGGGGGCTAAAATCAACACAAGAAGGACTTGCTTTTGGAACCGGGCTTTCTGCATAGGAGCGCGAGAGTAATTTTAGCAAACCTGGAGAAGGGATTGGGGATCTGCAGTCGGGGAGCACAGTTTCACTCCCTGTGAACTCATTTCCTTCTGCAGTAGCGATGCAGTGGTTTTACTGCACTCAGTTCTGGATGAACATATTGGCTTGGCTCTCCAAAACCCTTCCTTTAGAGACCAGCTCCTGTCTGGAGGCGGGATATTATACCATTACATACATTTGTGTGCCTGCTATCACACTCTTAAGAGAAATGAAAAATGGAAGGATTCTCACTTCTAGTTAAAATCCTGCTCTGTCCGAGGAACCCGATGTGATGAGTCAGTGCTGAGCCGTGCTTTATGGTGTCTGCCTGCTCTGGAGAAGCAAGGGCTGTGGCAGGTCAATACAGGCATGCTCAGTAGTACTTGACAGGCTTGATTTTAAAAATGATGGGGCTGCAGCTTTCTGGAGGTCTGTGCTTCCCACTGCAGGACGCTCAGCTGCACTGCTGGCAATGAAAGCAGCCTATGTGGTTGCAGTGTTGGCATTTGCTGGTTTACTCCAGAACTAAGGGATGTCCCTCAATTGGGTGTTATGGGGTTATGGTACCCAACAAACTGTGTAAAAAGTACTTTAAGAGCACCTTTCCTTTAAGGAGAGTGGGGTGTAGTGAATAGAAAGCTAGACAGGAATGTAGGCAAAACACATAGCAAACCTGAAACAGTCCTTGTTTAGGTCCAGGAACACACACTGCAACCATTCACAGCTCAGTCTAACTTCTCTCAAAACAGAAACAAAGGGTTTGGATGCTCATTCAAATGTCCTACCATCAGGAATGTCACCCTGGAAAGCACATGCAGCCTTGCATTCAAGGCCAGGCTGGATGTGGCTCAGGGCAGCCTGGTCTGGTGGTTGACAACCCTGCCCATGGCAGGGGAGGTTGAAATGAGATGATCATTGTGGTCCTTTTCAACCCAGGCCATTCTATGATTCTGTGATCACTCGTGTCCCAGCCCAAGTGTCCTTGAGGGAACGGAGCTGACCTCTCATGTTTGTCTTCAGGTGGTGCTGGCTGAGCTATGGTATCACTCTGATTATCATTCACATCCCTGCTAATAGGACACATCAGCCATTATAAGCCCATCGCTGTAGAGGCCATTGACACATCTCATGTGTCACAAACACGCGGCTCCTTCTGAACAACAGATCGTTAACCTGCTGATGCTGCCTTTCTTGTTTGAATCCATTCATCATTGATCTTCAGCTTAAAACTTCAAATGAACTATTTTCTCTAATTTGGCCTATTTTTTGCTCACTATTGATTTGGCTCATGACAGCACTATGTGGTCTGGTAGGGCTGTTGGATCATCCTGGTGGGAGAGGAATAACTTTAGCAGGAGAGCAGCATGTATTAATATACAGAGAAATTTTTGGTGGATACCTTGAATGAATCATAAATGGAGCAAAAATTCCCATCTTCTCCAGATTAGTGATCTTTTTTGTTTATTCCTAAATTAGGACATATAAGGGCTCCACAGCTCTGAGAGAACAGTATGCAGTGCTTTCATTTGCTAATTAGTCTCTACTATTTAAGTCTGCTGATACCTCTGTAAGGTGTTCTCTACAAACAGGGAACTGAAATCATCTCAGGAGCTCCTGCACTGTTCCTTTGGAGGTGTTTTTGTTCCCTGCTTTACACTTGGCATTGCATTACTGCAGGCAATACCCTTTTGAGAGCAGTGATTAAATGCACAGGTTGAACAAGTCTGTACATATTGTGCTTTACATTCCAGCTGATTACATTAAATATTCCAGACTCATGGGGTACTCTCAGTATACGCAGTGTTCTGCTGAGCAGACTCTCATCATCAATATTTAAAGGTTCTTTCATATCAGTCTGCTAGCAGCCCTATTTGATATGTAGCGATGGGAA
>PPHD01017622.1:0-10989 GCA_002909625.1 Bambusicola thoracicus
AACATGTATTTTGTGTTGTGGGTGGGAGTTAAGCCAAGATGGTTCAGAAGAGCGCAAGTGTTAAGTTTTAAATGGAAAGAAAACATTTTACAAAGTGTTATAAATATCCAACCTAACAGTTTTTTGTTATTTCAGTGAGAATTTTACTGAGTTTAATTTCAGTACTTCGCGTACTGCTTTTAGGTTCTGAAATTTTAATGTTTGCCATTCAAAGATTTCAAAAGTAAACGAGATGCTGTAGAACTCTAGGAGCTGTTCTTTGCACTTGGGGAAGGTAGAAGATGATCTCCTTGTACTTTTGCAACAAGGTTTGTCTCTACAGCCCCGTTGGTAATCTATAATTGGTACCTGTAAGGTGGATTTCAGTGTTTTGATCAGTAGGTTTAGGCAAAACTTCAGTCTCCCCAATAAAACGTAGTTTGTTGAATGAATAATTTTGTAGCAGGTGAAGAGGCATCGTCTCCAGAAGACCTTCCATTGAAAAGAGATTTGGGAAACTGTTTGTCCTATCAGACAAGTCTTTATATGGATGTGGCCAACTGTGGTGGGGAGAAAGAAAGCCTAGATAGTAGAGATCTAATTGAAAAAATAATACATGAAGCGTTATGTCTAAACTCCTGCAATAACTTTTGCTGCTATCATCTGCTGTCATGATATATATTTTTATACTTCTTTTTTTCAGGGGCGATTTATTGAGCCCAGCTTGCAAAGGTGCAGTAAAAGTGAATGTGAAGAGCCTCCTTTCAACCATGTGGTTCAAATGAACAACAAATTACTCTTGGATATTAGACGCTACCTAAAAAAATACTATAATGTGAGTATTCAGAAAATATTCTTCCATAAGCAATTAGTTGTCTAAGTGGTCTGGAATTTAGTGACTATCTCGCTTTTTTTCAGTAAAGTATAAATTAGCGCAGTTGCAAAACCCAACTTTATGAAAAGGAAGCTATCAATTAATGATTTTTAAAATATTAATGTAGGTTATTTTTCTCATTTCTGCCTCAAGTCAAAATAGTCAGGTGTGTATATGTATGTATATAACATTTTGTAGCAGTGTTTGTCATCGTTACTACAGATGAAGTAGCTCATTGCTTTCCTGATGGTTGGCATTGTGTGGCATTACTGAAAAAATTGTGCTGTAATATATGCATTTCCCGTCTTTCCACTGACCAAAGAACTAACAGGTTAGGAAAATATACCTTGATTTTTAAATTACAAATATGTTTGGCATCTCTAATATGCTGGAAGGGTTGTGTTTTGTGAATTATCAGCTTACCATTTTGGTGAAATTTTCATGGAATTCCTCACAACTTCTTTGATTATGTAGTTGTCTAACACAGAACCTTTTTTCACAGCCCTCAGATCAGACATCATTTTTGGAAGAACTCCTAACCTTTGGATGCTCATAACCTTTGATATACTTAAAAATTATTTTTGAAATTTTGACCTGTAAATGAAAGGCCAGACTAATTTGTGGTTTGTTTTTTTTAGATATTGCAAAATATTTTTTCAGATGGCAGCTAAAATGCTGAGAATTAGCATAGTAGTTTTGTTTTAATTATGGTTTAATACTAAGCGTACATCTTATGTGTTTTTTTTTTCCTTCTATACTAGTTCCTATTGGAATTGTAAATAAATGTTTTCTGATATGCTTTCTGGAAATGTGATATATTCAGAAGGTATAAGCGTGTCTTTTGAAGATCTCTGCATCAAAAAGAGCTTTCTTAGACTATTTAAATTCAGACAGTATTTCTTAAGGTAGGATTGATTGTTCTTTTACATTGAAGTTAAGGGTATATCATTTGGATGGGTAGAGTTATCCAAATGTGAAATCTTACATTACTGTATTGCCAAGTCCATCTGGCTGCAAAACTTTCATTCACATGATATTACTATAAATACAGCATTATAAAGTACGTTTATATAGTAGGTCAAGGTAATATATTTAGACAGACTACTTTATATAAACTTCTGCTTCTGATTAATTTTTTTAGATTTTAGAATATGCGCATTTGATGTAATTTATGAACATTATGATAATACAAAAGCCAAATGCTAAGGAATTCTTGATATATAAAGTACTGGAAAACATGCATGATACGTGCAATGGGAAACTTGATGTATGAAGGAAGATTTAAGGACATTTAAGGACAGGAAAAGATGTTTCAAAGAATTCTAAAGAATGAAAAATGCTGTAATACTTTACTCTGTTTTCTAGCTTTTGGTTTTGGTTTGGTTTAAAGGCCAAACTGTGAACCAAACTCTGAAAAGTTTCAATATTGAACACTGTAATTTATTTTTATTCTATTAAAATCTGTTATGTATCTTACTACCTGGCATATATAGTAATAAAGTGTCCTCCAAAGGAATTTATTTGTGCTTGTAAATGAAGGCTTTATAAACTTGATTATATTTTCAGTTCTGAGAACTTACTTTTAACCTAATAATTATTAGTTAGCTCTAATAACAATGTTTACTATTACTTTTTAACTGTGGAATACATTCAGACTCCAGAAATGTGAGTTTATTTTATTGTTAAAGTAGTTTTGAAATTGCACAATGATTTTCATTAAAAAGAAGGGCTTTCCACTGAGCTGGGCAAGAATACTTTTTGTCCCGTTAGCTCTTAGAAAAGCAGGTGCTCTGAGCTTTAGTATACTCCTTTCATCAAGTACTTGTAGTGACTGTGTAACAGCTGGAGTTGAAATTTGTCAAATGGATGTTTGCACTAATACATATAATCCTATAAGCTATAAAGACACGCTCAGAAGTAGTATGGCGAAGTACCATCTGAACAAAACATTTGGCACAACTTTGAGACACTTAAGTCTCCTCTTGTAGTTGTTGTACCTAAGAGGCTCAGAAGTGTCAGTTTAAATAGACAAATATATTGATTAACTTTGTCACTCCATTTAGTTCAGTGTATTTTTTTAGATAATACTTTTCTTGATATGTTGGTCAAATGACACACAATACAAAAACAGAAATTTCATAAATGATATTTTTTTAACCCTTCAAATAATGAGCTACTTTTTATGAAGCTGCTCTTAGCAGGAGTCTTTTGGCCCTATCCACAGCTTGTAGAAATGAATAAGCTTACTTTTTTTCAGTGGGCTTTGAATGAGATTTTTTTCTTTTCAGGATTTAGAATCACTGCATGTTGTTTCCCTGTCTATTGAAATGCTTCCATATGTAGCTATATAAACATAGAAGGGGAATGCCATAATATGTAAAAGTGCAAAACTCACTTGGTCTTTTTGGGTAGGGGGAATTGATAAATAAGCAAATATACTGATGATGTACTTCCTTCCTTTAAAACAGTGCAAGTGTAAGTATGCAACTATAGTTTTGTATGCTTGCTTACAATACCACTGCTTTTGTAAATTATTTATCTTTATGCAGTTTCTTTTCTTCGGCCCTTTTTCCCAATTGAACATTTAAATCATTTATTTGTGTTGTAAAACGTAGGCACCATTACTTCAGTAATTTTGGCTTTCTTAATAGTATTAACAGTATCATTTTTGAGAATCCTACTCCTAATCGTAAATATCTCTAAAAATGACATGCAAATATTTCTTTTCAGAAATGCATTATTCTTTGAAAGATTGATTCTGTTGTGCGGTGTGTGATTTTTTTTTTTCTCTCTCTCTCTCTTTTTTTTTTTTACCCTGCTTCAGAAGAGCAAATAGATGAAAAGAGAGAGAAACGCTAGCTAATCTAAATTGGGAAATGAAGAGGGCTTTTTTAAGCATGAAAATTTCATCATCTTGTCAGCTGGCAGAATGCCTGCTGTGTGGATTCACAAAGGCTAAGAATTACACTTTCATGAAATTTTCCTCACTAACTGCCCTGGTTAATTTGAAAGATAACCCACTGTTCTAATTCATTCCTCAATTGGGCGGTGCAGATTTTATCTTTGATCTGACAAAGCATTTGTGTTAATCGTTTTGGCCCTCTACTAGACACTCTTGGGATTGTGCTTTTACAATAAATGTGTCTGTGATAGCTCTTTAGTCTATTATACTTACAATAGATCCATAGAACTGGTAATTAATTCTGTACTGCTTTGGAAATGGGGAAGAATAGGTGTAGCTCTGTCAAGTGCTGCTGGGAAGTTTGTTTAGCTAGTTCATTTTTGAAGTGTTACCCTCAGCCATCAATGAAACATCCATGCTTGAGAATGGCTGAAGGCTGAAATATGCGAGCATAAATGGAAAAAATGACCAGTTGCTATGCTGGAGAGTTTCATATAATTTATAGTAAGAGGATCTAATTATGATGCAAACTGTTTAATGTTTCCCACTGGAAATACTCATATTTATTTTGAGTATTTGGCAAATAAACACCAACTCTTAGATCCTCTTTTAAAGATCTCTGTAAAAATCAGTGTTCATATCCATAAAAATGAATCCCTTGTCTTGTTTAGCCATTAGTTTTGCTGACTGAAAGGAACTGAATAAAAAGTCGGTGTTGTATATAACATCTGAGTGGTATCGGAATCACAGCTGAACTGGATGGACTCTCAAGCTGTAGTCCTTGAATCACAAGGTTTTTTTTTTTTTAAACTTGTTTCTAGGTAGACATGCATGGTAGTAGTATAGGCGAAAGCCTGTTTTTATATAGATTTTCTTTTTTTTAATGTTCAGTTAAAGCGTATGGTATCTTCAGATCTTTTTGTGTTGTCAGAATGCAAACTTAAAAGGGTTATGGTTTTGTTTTGCTTGTTGGTTTTTATTGTGATTTCTTTTTTTTTTAAATTGAGAAAATCTTGGCCCGGCCTTTATTACACTGCCTTTATTGTAGTCTTTCTAGTGGACCACTCTAACCCACAGACAGAAGTGAGTTTGAAGGCTATTGAACACTGCTAAATAACTTTATACTGTTGAGCTGCGAAAATGCAGTGCTCAATAGCCCTCAAAATTTCTCATTTCTTACCTGTGGTGGGGTAGTCTACTGCTCGCACATTAGGTCGCAGCATAAAAGCATGTTAGTACACTTGTTCAAGGTCTTTGAATTATTATTTTATGTATGTATACATATATTCCTTGTTTTGATTATCGTATATATGTGTTCTTGGCTTTTGCGTTAGTACTTTATGCACTTAAAAAGTAAAAGATTTATAAACAAGATAATATAAGAGGCAGTAGCCTTCATATAGGGTTTGGGGGTAGCATGGCATATTCGCTTAAGAGAACAAAAATGACAGGGCTCATTGTGAACCTGGAGTCTCCCACACTGCAATCATGTGTATTGCCAACAACCCACAGGTGTACACCACATGAACAGGTGAAAATATGATTGTAGATGGTGGTGATGACTTTTGTAATCATGCTTTCGGTACAGTTATGTATTGAAAGCCCTTTTTGTTTGGTGGGTGGGTCAGGGTAAGAAGCTTCTTTGGATTGAAGGAAAGGTCTTTAGTAGTGGCACAAGTACAGTATTTTAAATGTTGTTGTGCTGATAATACTAGGAGAATATGGACGTGTAATAAAGAGTGTGTAGAGCCAGAAAACAGAAGGAATCATTACACCAATTGATGTGGCAGACACAATCAGATAGCTAAAAGCTGCTGTCCAATTATCTTCAATGATTATTTTGGGAGTTCTTCCTGTTTGTGTATAAATGGATATCTGAGTCTCTTCCAAGCTTGAAATTGTATCACTGTCATTTTAGTTTATATATACAGAAACTGAGACATTTATTTTTAGTATTGAAAGCTTCCAAGTCAAGACAAAATGGAAAGCAATTGGAGTGAGCGATAAAAGATGAATGTGATTCCATGCACAACTTACTGGGAGCTCAAGAGAGGGAAGGGAAGCTGGCACCAAGAATTCTCAAGATGTTTTCCTCCCCTCCACAGTAGTATTTTCTGATTCACTCCTTGAATGAGGTTGACAAATGGTTGTACTTAAAGTCGTGTTTTGGTTAACCAAGAGGAAATTAGAAGCATCTTGATTACTGAGCAACACAGCCAGTATTCTGCTACGTGAAAGCATTATATCTGTCTTTACTGACATAATTTATACTTAACTGAGTAATGAAAGATAGCCCTTTGGTCACTGTGTATGGTGCATTTTGGGGATGAGTAAGCAGTTATTTGTCACAGCACTCATGGTATCTATTAACTGAGATTGATTCGCTATTACTGAAACTTCTGCCCTGTAAAGGAATTGTTTGTTTTAGACTTGCAGCATCAATATGATTTTTAGTGGAGTGTTTCAAAGTAATGATCGATATGCCTTTACAAAAGGTTTAACTCTCTTCATTGGATTTTACTAGCCATGATGGACATGCATCCATCTCCGTGATGGTTGAGTGAAATTGAGTGTGACTCTGTGAACTCAGAATTTCAGCCACCGAGAATGAGTGAAATCTGCAAAGGAATAGTGACTGTTTGCTGATGCTTATTTCTAGTGCTTACTCCACAGTCAGGTCCCTTGCTAGAGAAGACTCATAATGACAGTAGATACATCTCTGCTTACTGGAGAAAATGCTTCCCAGGTTAGCCACGGAATGGAACAGGTTCTGAGAAATGCAGATTGCTTCAATAGAATAGAAACAACTTTGTAATTTCCTCTGTAGGTAGAACACAGGAATGTAAGGGCTTATTATCACAATAATTTATCTTCTTAGGCTTATGAATGGCAGTAATGTGAAGATCATGTTACAGGAAATGTGCCCACAGGTAAATATGGTCATGGTTGTGATTGCCACCAAGTGTGTAATGTTTACCTAGGTGATTGAATCACTTCTCTAATAACAAGATGTTGCTGTCTTCAAAGGATTATGGAAAGCACTTTGAAGGTACTCTGTTGGAACTGATCTGTTGCCACAGTAGAAACAGTGATGAATTTTGGTAGCACTTGGAAAGCATGTTTTGCTGTAATACAGTTATGGTTGCAGCTCTGTCCTATCTAGCTTTAAACTGAGTACAAACTATAGTAGTGCTGGTGTCCCAACTGCAGTACTTGTTATGAGATTCTGTAGTTCAGAATGTAAAAGTTAGGGTGAATCTCTGCAGCCAGTAAATAGATCTGCCACAACTATGTTACATTAAGGGCCTGAGCAAGCTACTTTGAGAATGAGACTAAGTACGCCCTTTGTTGAACACCTTGGAATGACAGAAGTGTTAGAATGCTACTTGGCATTGTAGGTTTTGCTTATTCTGAGTCTACTTTAAGAACAAATCATATATTGCAAGAGGATTCATGACGAATCACTGGTCTTGAAAAGATCAATGTTAATCTTCCTCTTTTCTATGGTAGTTTCAGAGAGAGCCATTTTCAATCTGTTTAGATTGCTGTTACTTTTAATTTTAAATCCAAATGCAGCTTTGGATGGAGAAGCATTCTTACTGTTTCTAATTAGAGACATTAGAGGAAGTGGAAGCTCATCTCAGTTAGGGCTTAAAGTAATATTTAAAACCATCAGTTCTTATGTGATTTTGATACAGTTTATGCATTATACTAACTTGGGGCAATAAATATCAACTAATAAATTAAGCCTGCATTATTATACATGAAATTTTAATACAAATGAACGTGTTATAACAAGTTTGCTAGAATATGACACAGAATTGTCACTTGATATTGAATACTTGATGCTGGTAGGTATATGTACAATAGTAATCATAGAAACGTTAGTTTAACTAACTGTTATAATTTCTGTTGACCCTCTACTATCAGATCAGCCAATAATTACACTGTTCAAGCACGTTGCACACTTCCAGAGAGCCAAAGTTAAAATCAGAAGTTAAATAGACCACAGTTTCACTGAACGTAGTTCTTTTCACAAGAATAGATTTATTTGACATTTTTGACCTAAAAATGTTATGATAATCAGAAATATGTTCTTAGGAGTTGCTTAGGAGTTACTTAGGAGTTATATAGAAATCTATAGTCAAACAAGAATTTTAGAAAATGAAACATCTTGCTTTAGGCGTTTTGTTTAAAAACTACAGTGGAGTAATTCATGGCAACTCAGTTGAGTGACATATAAAAATATGGAATGTTTTATAATAATTGTATGAAAAACTAAGTCACCTGTCCTAAAGTTTCTTAGTCTTTACTTGAACCAACCTTCAATTTTAAAAGAATGCTTAAATTATTATTATTTTTTATTATTATTTGGGAAGCCAAACTATTTTATATCCTTTCTTTGGTAAACGTTTTTGTTTGTTGCTGTCCTTCATAGTCCAAGTTCCTGTAAATCATTGAATAACAATGTCATTGAGGATAGGAGGTGGCAGAGAGCACATACACCGGAAGTTTCAACTATGTTTTCTTCAGCATGCTTTGCTTTGGCATTGTGGGGATGGGTATTATAGGTGCGTGTTTCCCCACTCCTAGCTGTTAAAAGAGTTATTTGAATTTTTTGGTTTAGAGTAGTTAAAAGTGCCAGAAAATATTTCTGTTATCTTTTAGTCACTGCTTTACTTCTTAGTGAAATATTTTTTAAAGAATTAGACAAGTTGTTCCTAGACAGAAGTGATTCCATATTTGAAATCTCATGATAAAAAGGCTGTGGTACAAAACTTTGATCTACTTGTAGTTTCCTCTGTATAGGTCTTTGTGTTGTTGAAGCTCAGCAGTCAGGTTGGCTACATATTTGTTCTGATCATTTTCATTAAATGGCATCCGCTGATGGACTTTACCACTAGTTTCTTACTGAGTTATAAACATGAGTTACTCTATTTTTATTCATAGGAGCATGCTTTTGTATCATCACCTTTTGTAAATTGAGCCTGAACAATAGTCAGCTTTGCCTGTGCTTTAGTACCTTGTGTTCTGTGATGGCACACTGGTTTAAATACCCTTTTATTGCTAAAGATGAACATCCCTTCCCTATTTTCTTGCCATGCAGATCATTTTCTCTTCCATCTGTCCACAGCTGCAACATTCCATAGCAGGGGAAAAAAAAGGCTCTGTAGCCCTGCTAAAACTGTTACAGCAGCTAAATTACAAAGGCTATTGTCCTGTTCATTTTCTTTCATTTGAAGAATTTCAGCTACCCAAGTATCTTCAGCCTAGAGATTGTTAGGCTTTAAATCCTCAAATGTATGAAAGAAGCATTTCTGAGGTCTTCCAAAGGTATACCAAATTTCTACATAGAATCACAGAATGGTTTAGGTTGGAAGATGGTTCAGTTCAACCTCCCCACCCCCACCATGAACAGGGAAATCTTCCACTGGACCATAAAAAGTAAGTCTCTGCAGAAGTTAGCAAGTAACTGCTTTCCTTTTCTCCTGAACAAAATCATTATCTTTGCAGATGCCCTTACAAGAGAGGCATCAAAAATTCACATTGCTAACAGATCTCAAGATAGAAATAAATGTTTCTGCAGAAACAGAACTCATTCCATCCAAAAATAAAAGCGTTCAGATTCAGAGTTGTAGCAGATACTCTGAATGTCTTGGATTTTTATCTTTAACCCATATGACAGAATAAGTGAAAAGTTGATGTTTGAAGATGGTGGGTTTTTTGTTTGTTTGTTTGTTTTTAATGCTGGTCCAGAAAGGAATACTTCCTTGTCTTGTCTTTTTCCTTTCTGTATTGGTGGCTACAGGTCAGATGTGCAAAACAAAGAAGGATGAGTTCCAAGTGATTTTCTTTAATTAACCTGCCCGTTCAACAACATAATCATCCCAGAGATTTATTTAATTGGTGCTTATTCTTTTGTTCTTTTTTTTTCCTTCATCACTTGTCTTGCTTGTCTCTTTGAAGATTATGGACATGCATGAGTTGAAGAGAAGGATTTTGTAATAAGTAGCTTTCGTTTCCCAGTGAAAATATGGTCAGTATAGCAATATTCTTCCTTTTCCCCTATTTGATGGAAATTTCTTTACTGATGCCTTCAGTTTGGATGAACTTATTTCTGCTCTCTGCCAAGGATGTGAAAGATTGAACACTGTGCATGTCTTACAGTTGGTATATCTTAATTATTGTTTAAATTTTTACTGGATTTGGAAGAATTATCTGAAAGGACAAAATAGGAGGTGGAGTCAAGTGGAAGTACATCCTCATCAACTCTGCAGTCAGCCCCCATTCCTTTGAGTGCAAGGCAACCCAGCTGTGAGGATTGCTGGCCACACTCTCATCAGAGAGAGAGAGAGTGAGAGAGAAAATTAGCAAGACAAAATTCCTCTCTATCAATCCTACCCTTACACAAATTCAGACTTCTGAGCTCCCATACGTGAGAGTGTAACTTAATTTCCAAATTACATGATGAAAGCACATCTGTCCCAAAATTAATACCTCTTGAGAATATCATAATTGTATATACTGAAAATAATTAGTATCTGTAATTTGCAAGTCATAAATGTCTAATTTTTAGCGAAGTTGTTTGTTTCCATTTAAGATAAATTCTCAATTTAATATCCAAAGCAACATTTGACTGTACTACAGAGAAGCTAGAATTGTTTCAAAATGGAGAACCACCTTGCCCCCCAAAACACAAAGAAACAAAATGATGAATTCTGTTTCAGAATATTATTTTTTTTCCTGAAACCTATGTAATTCATGTAATAATTGTTATTAGATATTGCATTTTTTTTCTCTTATTGAAGCAATTCTTGATGAAGGTCTTGCAATAGAACTAGCAGTTACTAAGATACTTGTATTTATGACCCCTATCAAGCACAGAAGTTGGATTTAGAATTTGAATTTGGTAGTATTTCTCTTTCTGTATATGTGCCTTTTTGTGGATAAGTTTGTAGGTACGAATAAAGTCAATAATATTAGTACAGCTATTAAGAAATACTAGAATGTCTTCCAGTGGTTCATGCAGTGTTGGAGATGCTTTTTCACACCATTCTTTATTATTTGCATGTGTTTTTATGCTTTTTTGAAAGGAAGCAATTAAGCAAATCCTCCCTCCTACTGCTTTCTGTCTTTCTTTTTGCGACATGGGATCAGCATTTATACTCTCTTGTTCCTTTAATGGGGCATCTTTTTGGGGGCCACTTTGCTTTTTTTTTTTTTTTTTTTTTTT
>PPHD01017623.1:0-14955 GCA_002909625.1 Bambusicola thoracicus
GACAGAAGAGTGGTTGGTGTGAATTGTTCCCAGGTATTAAGAAATCCCTTTAGAGGGCTTGATTCCCACTGTGGTGTTTGTGTGGCTGTTTGCTAGGGGATGCTTGTCTCTCTGTGCAGTGAGATTTACTTCTTATTTGTACTTTGAGGGCTTGATTTGGTCTTCATTAAGAACATCTAAAATCAGGAAAATATGTAGTTGTACAAATCCTCTTCTATGTTTCAACTATTGTGCCTTTTTCCTATGCTGCTCCATGACATCTCCCCCGTATTTATCTTCACTTTGTGCTGGTAGCACATGGGAGCACAGAATGACAAAAGAACACAGGAGAGCTGAGTCCAGAGGATCCTCGCAGTGCTCCAGCCTGGGAACCTTGATCTGTCTGTCTGAACAAGATTAAAGTGAGCATTGTGGAAGCTGCGAACAGATGAAGATTGGATATGTGATGGGTTCACACCATTTAAAATTCTATGTTGAAATTATTTCTTATTCTTGATTATTAATTAGCATCAGTGGCATCAAGTTGCAGCTAAAACGAAGCAGGCCGGTTTTGATGCCTGAATGTTGCCTTGCTGAGAAGTAAAAACATTCTCCACTCTTCTGATGAAATCATTTTCATTTCATTGTGGTTTGCAATAAAGAGTGATCAAAGGCAAGTTCTCTTCTATGTCTGTCCAAAATGCTGAAAGTTTTTATGTTTCTCCTTTCCTCCTCACTTTATTTGTAGAGGATTGGTTTAAGATTCCATCTGTAGCTGCAAGCAGTAGTGCTGCTTTATCAGCTCCATGCGTGCTGCTTTGCAGGTCACAGGTTTTGTGTTTTCTGCTGTACCAGGGACCGTGCCTGGTCCCTTCCTGCATCACTGAGGAAGGAGGTATTGGATTGAAAGCCAGTAAGAGAAAAACACCACCAAAATTACATGTCAACATGTATCTCTGCTCATTGGCCGTAACTTTGTGTCCTAAGGCAAGGTGACAGGAGCATGTCCTCATGCCAGCAGTTGGCTAGACAGGATCAATATATGGGAGAGGAGGAGATATACACATAACAGATAGAGAAAGAGCATGTGTTTACAAGTCACAGTGGTCAGTAGTAGTGGTCTCTCTGGATGTCAGCCTGTGATCCCACACTTAGCAGGGGTGGCTTCTTGTGCAGAAAGGAGGTGGTAATGCTATTAGAAGTCTCCAGAGAGGTGTGGTCATATAGCAGCACAGTGTACCGAGGTGAAAGGAAAGCACAAGATCTTTGTGCTTGGTCTGTAGAAAATACAGGTGCTCTCTATGTCCTTTGTTTCATGTTCAAAGCTGTGTTTTGCTAGGAACCAAACTTGCTGGGACCTGACCCTTAGGCACCGTTGTTTACTGAGTTTGCTTGTGATTGTGGTGGTGTTGCCTCTCTGTTTCCCTGCTGCGGCTGGCAGCGAGCACTGCAGCATCTCCACCTTTGCCAAGGAGGAGTCTGGTGCCAGACTTCACGAGGGCATTGGTCACAAGCTAGTAATTTAGACATTAGTACTCTTTCAGCAATAAAACCCATTACTCTGATCTCCCTCAGGGAATTCTCCAGTCCTTTTGCACTCACACTCCTTTCTTCTAATTCATTTTAGCAGGTTTTTTTTTTTTTTTTTTTGATAAGGCACTTTATTTTAGTGAATCATACATATCAAAGCATATTTTCTTCTTCCCTGTTCTCTGGCTCCATTTTGTTCTTGTTTCTTATTGCAATGTCTCTTAAGTATTTGAAAAATGAACAGCAGTAGGCACAGAAAGATTTCAGCCAGCCTGCAGTGTATTGGTAAGTGTTTGACATGGCTTGCTGAGCAAAGGGGATGGGAGGGGGGCAATTGGAGCGACTGAATTCAGCAGCAGTTTCCAGCACTTCCTTTGCTTCCTGCTTGCAGGCAGAGCTTTCAGAAGACCTTTCCGGTGTTTCTCTGATCTTTAAATGCATGTCTTCCAAATGTGTCCCACAGGTGCCAACAAAAAAACTGAAGAAATATGAAAGAGAGTACCAAACAATGCGAGAGAGTCAGCTGCAGCAGGAAGATCCTATGGACAGATACAAGGTACGGGAGATGCTGTGTGGGAACCTCTTTCCTTTGCTGAATCACACGGGGAGCGATGCGGTCCCAGCCATTAGGCAGAGGTCTGCGTCCCACGCTCACCTCTCTAGGATTTGCTGATGCAGATTTCAGGGAATTAAAACATCAGGCGAAACTCATTCCTTCTCTTGAACAAACACTGTGAACACTCAGACTTAGTGTTTTCTGCAGGCATGTTTGAATCACGATTTGTTACTCTCGAGACATCTTCAAGTAGCCACATATAATATTTTTCTTCTTTCAGTTTATATGTTTGTAGGTAACTCTCCTGCTGTTGCACTTTTACGGGAGATCTTCATGAGACGCAGAAACAAAGGGTGATTCTCAGCTACAGACACAGAAAGGAGAAAATACACATTGTTGTAGCCCAAGCTGTGTGCAGTAACATCCACAGAGACTTTGGGAAGATGCACTCTTCCTTGGCTTGATATGTCCTTGTTTCTCAACTCTGTTTATAGCAAATGTTAGTAATTTTTTGTCAGTGTAATGACTAGTACAGTGGGACCCAGTGTTCTCTCGGGGTCCTGGCATACTACTGCAGTAGAATTAATAGTCATAAATAGCCTGCTTTAGAGCAGCAGAAGAATAAAGCTTCAGTTATTAATATGATAGCTCAATAGTTTACAAAAATACAGACCTTGATAATTTTGGATCAGCGTTGATTCCAATATGTTTGTTTTATTGTTACTGCTACGTTCTGTTGCCATAGGTTTTTGTGTGATGGAGGCTCTGCCTCTAGGTTTATATTTTACACAGTGTTCAGGATTCTTTTCTTGCTTACCCAGTATTAAAAAGAGGTTAGTGTTCCTTGGGAAAAGCTGCCAAAGATGAAGCACTTTACTGCATATTGCCCAGTTTTGCTGGGAACTGACATTGCTTATGTACACCTGTGTTGTTTTCCTGCCCTTCTTCATTGTGCCTTATTATGTGTTGGTACGGAGTCTGCCCGGAGTGTGGGCTAGTGAATAATTACAGGTGCTGCCACAGGTTTACATGGCATGTGAGCATAAGGAAAGTGCACCGTGTTCGTAAAACCACAGTGTGGAAGACTGTGCTGTACTCCATAAATACGATGAGATAGAGTTACACTTACAAAGAAAGTAAAACTGACTTTAAAAAAAAATACTTGCTTGTGAAAAATAATGTTTTAAGTGTAGTTCTTTTATGTCAGAGAGTGGATTGAGAACTGAGAACTGGGGCTGCCAAGAGCTGATGATCAGAACATTGAGAGAAAAACACAACTTGCTGCTGATGAACTTCTTTTCCAGTGGTTTGCTTATACTACTGTGGAATTAAAGTGATACTTAACAGCCAAAGAAGGCTTCTTTAAAGCTCTGTGGAAACTGGTTAATCCTGAGTGATGGACGGTGAAGAACATCATCTCCAAACTGCAGATGAGGATATAGAAAGTGACTCTGTGGTCACTGCCTATGTGAGTCACTGTCATGGCCAAGAGCACAGCACAGGCGTTGGCTTGCACTTGCCCAGCTGCCTGTGTTGGGTCTGCTCTTCTTACAGATGATGTGCTTAGGTAGGCTCCATAACTTGTTGGCTGCACGTTAAATGCAAAGTTCAGAGTTATTCTTCAGCTGATTGATGTGATGGAGAAATGCTTGTCAGTGCTCTCTGTCCCTTGTCTTGCTTGCTTGCTTTTTATTTGTGTGTCAGGCTGAGGTTGGTGAGAATTGACATTTCAAGAGTTTCCAAAGGGCAAGGGGAAATGCAAGCTGCGGACCCTTGTGGACAGAAAGTGGAAAGCCAGCTTCGCTTATCCCTTAAGTGATCACACAGCATCCCTTGTGTTTTGAAATGCATTTGGGTTTGGCAGTGCCAGTGCTGGACTGCCTGGCTGGGCTTGGTTAGAGAAACGCCTGAGACAACGCTGGTGAAAAGCCAATATATTGCCTCTGAGTTCAGCCTTCCTGCTAGTTCCTCTGGCCTCTGTGGGCTCTGTGTGGGCTCTGCCCTAGAGGTCCACTTTGTAATCTTCCAGAATGACATGTTGCTTTGGTTTACTTACCTAGGAAGAGGGAACTGCTTGGGCTCATGGGTGCCACTTGGAATGTTCCTCTTAGAGGTTGAGAAGGAAACAGGCCTGCAGTCTCTTGCCAGTTTTTAGTTAGAATTGTTACAGTTTTTGCTGCTTGCAGTGTGTGTTGAGGTTTTTGTTGCCAACAGAGATTTGTCAGGAGGACCATAGCGATGTGCTCAGTTATGGTGTTGCATTGGTGCTCCTGACTCACAGGGATGAAGGATGTGTTGAGTAAGACCCCTCCCTGTGAGCTGCCCTTCCAACAGGATGGTGTTGGGGAGCGGATGGGAGCAACACCCCTTTGATGGCAGCAGGGCTCCAGCCGTGCTGCAGTCTCTTCCTGCTGTCCCCACTGCCCTGTGAGCAGCAGGGAGGGAGCTCGCAGGAGGTGATGCAGCTCTTGCCATTGCTGAGGAGCAGCCTGACTTCAGGGAGAGAGACCATGGCCAATGGAGTGCACGACAGCTTCTTCCTGTCCTGGTATTCCTGAGCACAGTAACGCTGGGGCTGAGGAGCCTCCTCTGCAATGCCAGGAAAGAGATGCCTCATGCCCAAGGGCAGCTGGACGCATCCAGCAGGGTGCTCCTGCAGAGCCACCACCCCCACGGTCCCCATAAACTCCAGAAAAGGGCTGTTTTTGCCATGCCACACCTGCCAGTAACCAGTCACATTTCCTTGACAGGTTGAGTTCACATGCCACAATAAGATGTGCTGTATGCCACAGGAGCTCCTGCTCAGCTTGTATTTCATGTGCTGACTGTGATAGAATTGCTTTACCAAAAGAGCAGTATTAACAGGTGCCACATGTTTGGGTGTTTATTTCCTTCTGTATTTAAAAGTATTATGTAGGAAAAGTATATTTTTTTATGGACGCGTTTTCATGGTCAGGTAATTTCATCCTGCATTATTCATAAGAAGTCATCGTTCACAATGCTGTGAGGTTCTAAAAGGGTGCAAAAGTAAACACATTCTAAATTGCTCTTTGCCACCAAATTTCATGCTTCTTAGTTAAAATAAAGAACAAATTGCCTATAGGAGTCAGTGGAAAAAAAGTGACCTGTATGTGCAGAAAAAAAAAATAGCAGTAATGGTTCAGATTGATATTTTCTGTATATTGTTACAGGGTTTTTTTCTGTGTTTAAGAACGCCTCATGTAACAGGGCTGGGTTTGACTTGCTAAGAAACTGCTGAAGTTGGGCTGAGCAGCCTTTTGTTTTAAATAAAAGGGAGATATCCAGACAAAGTTGGCTGGACCTGCTTGTGCCCAAGGTTTGTTCTGAAGGTAGAAATGCATTTTCCTCCATGGACTTCATTGTGTGACGGAGATGTTGTCTATCTGAATAAACGTGTGATTTGGACACAATAGCTTTTTCTGTCTTTGAAGTGGAAGCGTTTGTATTCAGAGTAACTGAATGGTAACTGTCATGTGGAAAAACATAAGGTAACTCTGGCTGGGATTTCTTGTTTGTGGGTTGGTTTGGTTTTTCTTGTTTATTTGTTTTTGTTCAATGTGTTTGTTTGTTAAAAGCGCCGGTGCCCTCCTGGGAACTTATTTTCACAGTCAACAAGGAGAGACACAAACCACTTCCAGGAGCCTCTGAGTTGCTTCCCACGAAAGGTTTTCCTGGGTAGTGGTGTGAAAGCCTGTTGGTTTCTAGATGGCCTGTCGCAGGGTTTTCCTTTAGAGCTGCCCTTGCAATCCAGAGCTCTTCCCAATGTGCTTATGAAGACTTCAGTTTGATTGCATCAGGAAAGTGAATTGTAAGCAGTGTTTTCATTCCATCGCTGAGGACCGACCCGTTCTTGCCAAAGATCTGTGGTTTGGGTGTTTGCTTACCCCAAAATGTGACACTGAATTGCTTAACAGGGTATGTGACTCGTTACGCCCAGCTTGAGTAGCAGCATAGAGAGGATGCATCATCATCACTAATCGTGGCTGGTATTGCTCCTTTGTGCTGGCTGTTGGGAGCAGAGGGTGGAGTTTCAGCCCTTCAGTCTCCCTGAGCTGAGGCTTGCCTCCCGCTTTCAAATTTGCCTTCTTTCCATCAAGTGTGTGATGGAAGCTGGAGAATATCCTCTTTAAAAATAGGAACCAAAGACTCACTGAAGAATTGGCAACTTTTTTTTTTTCTTCTTCTGATTTTGCTGGTATTAAAAATATTTTATATCCTGTTTTCACTGTCTTTACACCAATGGTTGAAAGCAGTATTTGGTCTGTGACTTTGCTGGAGGTAAGTTTCTTTGTGTTTGTTCGTACCAGCAATGTTTGTCCCTTTTGGAAATGCAGTATCCTCCTTTTAAAAGAGTTCACAGGATGCTTTTTGTAACAGGAAGGAGGAATTTAGGAATAGAGGGAATATCATGTTTTAATGATTGTAGGAGCTGGGTGATGCTGATGAGAAGGAAATTGTTGGCGTAGTCAGTAAATTATTAGCAGTGTGCAAAGAAAGGGCAGGAAGGTGGCTGTTCATACCAAAGACATCTAGCAGGTCAGATGAGTTGGCTCATCCAGGTTACAAAATACTGCCTGTGAGCCCTGCTGGAACGAACCAGCTCCGTCTGTTGAACTTTGTTCCATTCAGCTGGTATTTTATAAAGCCCGTATATATTTCAGAGCCGTCGGAAGGAGTCTGCGAGGTACAAAAAGCACCATTTGTTATTTTTATCTTCATTGTATAACATTAGGTTTTATTTAGACTTAGGCAGAGGAGAGTTTCCTCCTGAGGAAGGAGGCAGTTTTTCACTGCTAGATCAGGGGGGAGGAGCTGGAAAGGACAAACCATCTAATCGTGCACACTGCCCTGTATGGAGGAAGAGTAAAGGTGGCCCAATGAGAGACTCAGCTCTTAGCTATTGACTGGATGCCCAAGGTAAGAGATGTTTAACTTACTAAAGATGTCAATTCCAGTTTAAGAGGAGGATAGCGCATTTCCAGCCACGCCGCTTGCTTACCACTCGTCTGCAAATGCAAAGCAGGAACTTCAGACTTCACATTGTGCAGCTTGCTTTGCGGACACCAGAGCTTTTGGCAAGAGCATAGCAAAAATGTTACAGCAAACTTCCTTCTGGGTTATTCTTGCTCTAAGCAACATCCCTATGAAAAGGTATTGGTGCTGTAGCATCTGACAGCAATACAGTCCTAATTTTGTCCCAGTTTTGAAGTGAGCTGCAGTGTCTTTCTGTTAACTGCTCACTGACAAACCTGTGTCTGTACAAACCGATGTCTCTTGGATGGTCTGAATACGTACAGAAGTAAAGATGCGTTGGAGCTTCTTATTACTGAAGACAGCAATTTGGTTTTGTGCTTTATAGTATGTGTTATCCTTATAGGATAATTTTACTTCTAAAAATACCCTGTCTCAAGCAGAACACAAAGTGATTAAAATTAAAAAAATCCCCTCTCAGCAATGGTTATTTTAACTGTGAGAGACACAAATATTTATCAGTTCCTCTTTAAAAAAAGAAAGCAACGAAGTTATTTAAAGTGCTGTCTTTTGGAGGGGAAACAAGCTGACCTTCCTGTACAGGGCAGTGCACAACCCACTTGCACAATAAGGTCACACTGAGGAGGGTGTATTTGCTTCCTGCCACAGAGGAAGCTAACACAAAGAGGAGACCTTTTTTAGGATACTTTTAGAGCTCTATCTGTCCTTTTTCGCTTGAGACAAGCATGCAAATTTCTTTTACAGCAGCTGAAAGCAGCGGTTTCACTGTGGTGAGCTTTGGAAGGACCACAATATGTGAGCGTAGCTGTTGAGCAGGAGGAAGTGAAGGCTGGTGAATAATACACTTCTGCAAAGAAATCACGTTGTGTAGAAAAGCATTCACTGAGCAGCCCTTGGAAAACATTGCTGATCGATATTCCCTTTTACTGTTTTTCTTTGGAGAGCATACTTACCTTTTGAGCATCCTTTTTGTGCTGTTGCTGTGTAGGTCACCGTTTCTCCACCTACAGGTTTCCATGTGAACTTGCCGTTTTCATAGTGCACAAATTCCCTCTACGGTCTCTTTTGCAATCACTGTGTGACCAAAGGCCAGCAAGTTTTGTACGTCTCACAAAATCTGTTTGAGGAGGGGAGCTGTATTTGTCTCAACTGGCTGTGTCTTCTGAAGGCAGGGGGTTTGGTGTGGACTTCTGCAAGCCCACCAACCCACAAATAACTTCTGCATATAATTGTGCTTGTCAGCTCTCAAAGAACAGTCACTTAAACTGATTTTTTAGAAACATGAATTCTTACTTTTTTCCCCCCTGCATTTACCCTCATTAGTTAGTGCTCTACATCGTTACTTCCTCCTTTGTGGGATGGGTCTGGTTGGGCTGAGGGGAGCATCAGGGCCTGCAGTCTCAGTTCTACATTTTGTGTTGCCATGCATCACCTGCAGAACATGTTCTGGACCTGTGCTCAGGGAGTGATACCTCCTCTTCATCTGGTGCTTTTTCTCAGCAGGAACCCTTAAAACCTACCTGTTGTCACTGGTGCAGGTTACAGTGAGAGCATGCAAATGGAGGTACAGGTTATGGGTTCTGTACTGGTCCCACAGAGGATGAGCAGATGGCACAACGTCATCTACAAATGGACTGTTTTATGAATTACCTGCATACAAAGTTCTGTAAAATGGAGCAGAGGGTAGTTTTGTTCTTTTGATTGGAAACTTTATGATGAGTATTTCCCTGTTTACTGCTGCCAGTGGGATTTTATCTGCCTTATTCCTTTTGATGATGGGCAAGCAGAAACGAAGCATTTTTACAGTGAGGACTGTGTTTACTTTGGACAGAGAAACCCTACAATCAGTGTGTCACTTAGTGCGACTCAAACATATCCATTGGGATGTAAGTGGAATCGCTGCATTTGCACTGCTGGCTTAATTCACTGTTGTTTCCCAGAGCAGCAGTCCTGTCTTAATGTGCACTTCTGCCTTCTCGGTGCTTTATACACACAGTATATTCACTTATTACTCGTTAATATTGATAAGAATTAACATCCTCTTCTGGTTGTTCCTTTCTTTCTGCAGAGGGAAAACCGCAGGCTCCAAGAAGCTAGCATGAGGCTGGAGCAGGAGAATGATGACCTTGCCCATGAGCTTGTAACAAGCAAAATTGCCTTACGGAATGACCTGGACCAGGTAATAGAGATTTGTCATGGAGATGGGTCCAAGCTCCAGTTTGAGGAGCCCTGTTATGCACTCAAGTAAAAGCATCAATACACAATTAAAAGCATTATAATCTGTACCCATGTTTTCCTGACAACCTTATTTCTAGTCACACTCAGAGAGCCATATCCCACGTGAATGCAGGTGTACCAAAGAATGAACATGTACTTGGGAATGGTGTCATGTACTCCTTGAAGGACTGATTTAAAGGGAAGTTACCTGGCAGAATGTCTGCTACCTTACATGGTTTAATTTTTTTACTGTAGATCCATGGCAACAAAAATCAGAAGTGTTCTTGGGAATCCGTTGATAACTGCTTGTTTCCTCTGAAGACTGGAGCATAGAGGGCCAGCTTTCAGAGCTCTTTAAGTCAGAGATGACTGTCAGAGAACTACACGTGCAACCCTCCTCTTTCTGGACTGTTTTATGCGCTATTGATAAATTCCTTAACGACCATTCTTAAGGTAGAGAAGACAAGAGGGCCACACTGTAACACCCCTCGTGATTGACGTCTTGCTTAGTGAAAGCTGTAGTGCCTCTTGTAATTTAAAACCCTTTTCCTGCGAGAGACTCTCAATTTGATTTTCAGTAGTTATTTGGCTATCTCTAGCTAACGTCAGAATTGTAAGCATAATTGATCATAGCAGTGCAAGTTGTATTTCTACTTAGACCCCTGACAGCTACGCCCTACTGATCTTGATTCATAAGACTGTAAAAATCAGAGCCATCTAGATGAGTAAGCACAAGCAGATGCTGCACTGTGTGGTGGAGCGAATGCTGTGGTGTAAAGGCCAAAAACAATGCATCGTGGTGCTCTGTCTTCCCCAGGAATAACAGCTTTGTCTGCTTCTGCCCCTGCTGTTTTCTGCAGTATCATGACAAAGCTGCTGAGCACGTACCTTTGCCTGTTCTTTGCTCTCCTCCATTTTAGCAGTCTTTCTGTAGATGAAGGGGGGACTCCACGAAGCTTTCCCACGCCCCACCTCAGGTCAGCAGCACTGAAAGCAAAGCTTTGTGCCTCACTTGCAAGGACAGGTGACACTGTGCACCACTGCAGGTGCTTGGAGAACCTGGAATAACCACAGAAAAGGAGGAAAGATTTTTAATTATTCCTTCGAAGTATGTCTTTAGCAGGTCTTTTATCAAAAATACCTTTGTCGTTCTCAAGTTATTTTGTTCAGAGATGTCAGCCTTATCACCTGTTTGTTCCTTCACTGCCCATTTTTCCTCTCTCCCATACAGCCACATATACGCAGTAAGCAATGAAGGCGTCTTCAATCCATCACTTCAGCCAAGGCGTGCTACCCACAGCCACCACCAGCACCCTCCCTAATAATCCACACTGTGGCAGTAGATAAGTTGATAGCACTGGCAGTGTAGAGAAGCAAAGTGCAAGTCAGAGACAAGCTCTTTACTGTTATTTGTTGTTTGTGATGCCGTTTTCTCTCTTATATTTTCAGCAAAGTGAGTGTAACTTGACAATGGCCATAGCCTGTTCTACCTTGTAGTTACTGAGCAGAAGTGGTGTGATGCCATGTGCATCTGCCAGCTGGGGAAGCCAACAGAGTATATCCAGGCACCAAAAAACACATTTCTGCCCTGGTGATCGATCTGGTGACCAGTGAGGGCAGTGCTCACAAATCCCAAAGCATTCCCAGTGTATTTCTCCATAAGCTTGGCCCTTCAAAGAAAGGAGAAAATCCATATTTTCCAGTACACACACTGTATCAAGTTTCTCCAGGAAGTATTTGTTTGCACTGATAAACAAACGTTATTTATCTAGCAGTTCAGTTTGTCTCTAATACTTGCTTACTCACATGGTAAGGTACATAGCAGGCCCTTAGCTTTTTCTGCAGTGTGCAAAGTTATGCAGCAGCTGACCCATGCTGCCCTCACTTGGATTAATATTGCTGCCAACCAAAAGTACTTTATATATTGTTTGTATTAGGTTTGTATTAGGACATGTGACCTGTGCTCATCTGTCCCTTGCGCATGGATGACATCTGGCAAAAGGGTCGTTTTGCAGTTTTTGAAGCATAAAGAAATATCTTAGCAGCTACTTGAAACGGGAATTTCATTTACAAACTAGGTTGGGTGAACCATCTGAGGTCAGGAAAAGGCAGCTCTAGATCCTGAATCCACGGTACCTGTGAGATATATACATCAGTGCACTTGCATTGGCACAGATAACCCGGTTTACACCAGCGCTTCTCATTCTAGGCTGAAGACAAAGCAGATGTTCTGAACAAAGAACTTCTCCTGACCAAACAGAAACTAGTGGAGACTGAGGAAGAGAAAAGGAAGCAGGAAGAGGAAACTGCTCAGGTGAGTTCTCAATCTTTCCCACTTAGCTGAACGCAAGCAAAAAGTTCATCGGAAGAGCAGGAATGAATGGAAGTTACAGAAGGGACTTTTGTCTTCAAAATGCAGTGGCAACTAAAAATTGAGTGCCAGACTAAATGTGTATGTTGTGTTTTTTGAGTGTTTCCTGAATGCCCAATTTTCTGTATCTGATCCTCTCCCCAGTATAGTAAGAATTTTCAGTGGTGGTGAGCAATCACAACTAAGGAGGCACAATCAGTTGGTTTTTAATTATCTAAAAAGGTTGCTGGAATAATTGTTGCCTTGGAAGAGGCTGCAGCTTCACTGAAATAAAGCTATGGGCATTCCTTTCTGAAGCTAGAACCAACAGCAGGGCAGAGTTGAGGGCTGGGGTAATGCTGCTGACCAGACCTCATATTCATTTGCAAAATGTGCAGTTTTAATCCTACATAACTTACATACTGAATACCAACATACACGTAAGTATGCTTTGAGAGCAGTCCTGTGGTTTTTGTTATTGCCATTTGACAACAGTAATTATAACAATCCAACTAGTTATTTTTCCCTTTCTGCCTAAAACAGAGGCTGCCAAGTTCCATATTTACTACATACAAGGCAGTGGAGGCCCTTTTCCTACTGGAAGGGCTCTTAATGCTTAGTACTTCTTAACAGCAGAGGAACAAGTTAGCTGTGTTTTGATGCAGTATCAACGACTAAACCAGATGTTTACAGAGGTGAGTGATAGTGCTGAGATTCTTCTCCCTGTTCAATTCCAACCAACCAACCTGTCTGCCCATACCTCTTGTCACCCACTTGGCTGTCTTTTATGTTCTCTGAAACATGCTAAGCTATTTGACAGAGAGAACTCTCTGAACAGTGATACACTGTATAACAGTATAGACTTCTGGGTTATAGTAGGTATTTCTGTTATAAATAAATCAGACTTTTTCCTGTTCTCCAGAGCTGGAAATTGGTAAGAAAAAGGTGTAGAAATGTAAACACAGACAGACTTTGAGAGAAGAATTTGATGATGCATTTCTAGACATTCTTTCAGTGTACTGTGAAACTTCTCCTTCAATTCCTAGCTGAAGGAAGTCTTCAGGAAGCAACTGGAGAAGGCAGAATCTGAGATTAAGAAAACCACAGCTATTATTGCAGACTATAAACAGGTAATGTCCTATAGGGACATTTTCTCATATTTATTTGTAAAGTGTTTTTTCAACCCCTCCTGAGAGCTGAACTGTCAGAGTTGCACATCTCACCTTTATATAAACGTTAAAACACTTTAAAAAAATTACACTTTAGGCTTTCAGAAAGCTTCATAATTTTTATGCATCGTTTTGTGGATCTCCTAATAGTCTGCTGACTTAGAGAATCCAAAACAATCTATCTTTAAGCTATTTCTAACACGGTAGAGTGATTTTTATTTGCTTATTTGTTTTTGCTGTGTGACACAAAGCAGTGTAAACATCATAAACCAGATAGGCTATAAAATGTTCTCATCCCTGTGTTCGGGTTCTGTATAAAACACTGCTGTTTTTAAGTCTTAGTTATCACCAGCAGTGCATTTGTTAAGGGGGAACACACGTGGCCGAGTGAGGCAGAATTTAAGAAACGTTTGCTCTAAAATAATCTTTGCTAAAAAGCACAGGTTATATTTTAGTAAAGTCCATTTCATCTAAGAAAGTGCTTTCTCTGCTCCAGATTTGTTCCCAGCTGAGTACCAGGCTGGAAAAACAACAGACAGCCAGTAAAGATGAACTGGAAGTTGTAAAGGTGAGACTGATGCTTCTCATTATGGAATGGTTTTAATGCAAGTGTGTTGCTAAAGGCCAGTGATACAGAACAAAAAGTGAATTGAAGCTTATTGCAACAACAGTGACATCCACCCAGCTGCACTGATAGCCCCACATGTTTTTAATGCAGTGTGAAAAAATGAAGGAGTTTATCAGATTAGAACTCTCAAAACGAAGGGAATGTTGATCTCTTTGTAGAAATGTATGCTTTTGGCAACAGTACAGAGAGGCTGTATTTACTCAGATGCTTCCATTAAATGTAAAAAGATGGCTCTCTAGAGGAGAAAACCTGCTGCTACTTGGGTGTGCATAGCAGAGGGGATCAGAGTTACTATTAGGGCACAGCTCAGGCCATCCCCAGAATTTCATTAGCAGTTCCTCTCTGTTCTCTAAATCCCATTATTAATACCTGCACTAGTGCTAAGTGTTTCCTGATTAGGTAATAATTCCATCCCTCTGCTTTGTCACTGCTAGGTAGGCAGAACCATTTTCTCTGTTGTAACATCTGGTGGTTCCCTTAGTACTCAAACTGAACCTGATTTGTTGCTTGTTAGTGACAGTTCTTATCTGTTACTCATCAAAAGATACACTGCTATCGATGTTCCTATAATTTGCTGAAGTAGTTCAATATTCTGTGTTAGTTTGCAAGCCCAGATCGGCTGTGCTACTTCTTCAGCCACGGATATCTGCTTCACCTCACCAAGCAGCATGAAAACCTTACAACTGAGTGTCAGATGCTGTTAGCAAGAAAGATCATCCCCTACCATTCTCAGCATGCACTGAGGGCCACTACTGGGCCTTGCAGCCAACACGGGCTGACTGCTTACTTCTGGAAATACAGAAAAGCTGGCTGGATTTCTTGCAAATAACAAAATCTGTACGAATTTAATCAAGTGCTTTTATGGAAGACAGAAAGTCCCTGGTCTGTAATTTATTTTGAATTGTGCTGACATAAATACTGCAAGACATGAGGAAGCTTTGTTAGCAAGAGGGTTTGGGTAATTCTCACTGAGCAGTCAAGTCTTTGTGCTTAGAGAACACTAAGTAGGTTTTAAGGTCTTTTTTTTAATACTTTTTCATATACCCAGGACGTTGTTCATGAACTTATCAAACTCTTTTAATGTGAAGTGTGAAAGTAGCTTTCTGGCTATTCCAGGGTAAAGTGATGGCCTGCAAACACTGCAGTGAGATTTTCAGTAAGGAGGGGACACTGAAGCTGCCTGCTCTAAGCCTGGATAATAAAGGCTTAGAAATAGATGATGAGAAGGATGCACTGAAGAAGCAGTTGAGAGAGATGGAGCTGGAACTTGCACAGACCAAACTGCAGCTTGTGGAAGCCAAGTGCAAAATTCAGGTATGTGGAATCCAAGGACTGCAGGGCAGTCTCCCTGAACCAAAAAATGGCATATACCCGTACTGCTGTATGCATGTGAACTTCCAGAACCCTCTGATTGTCTGTCCTTAAAAAGACAGAAAAAAAGGATTCTCATTTTTATATCTAAACGTCATCTGCTGTTCTGGTGGTTTTAATCTGTCCTTACTCCCCAAGGCCT
>PPHD01017624.1:0-14954 GCA_002909625.1 Bambusicola thoracicus
CTTGAGTGGCACTTCTTCCCCATTACCAAACCCTCCCATGCAGCTGTCACTCTGTGGTAGATAGTTCATGTCTTTGAGGCTGGAGAGATTTCCCCTTATCTTGTGTGCAATCTGGCTAAAAATGGTCTCTGATCCATAAGTTACAAAGGAAGACTGGGTGTGCAGTTGTATCCCTGCCCTGTCCTCGTGCATCTGAGCTGAACCAAAAGATGCACCTTATTGAGGTTCATGGAATGTTTTTCAACTGAGAAATCTGCAAATGCACAGAACGTATCAAAGGTTAATTATGGGGAATTAGCAGGCCAAAAGCTGTGTGGAAACAAATTGTGTCTGTAGAACAGAAAGAATGACTTTACTTGTCAGGGCAGGGTTTGACCTAATGAGAGACAACACAGGAAAAGAAGTGAAGATCAAGTCTCTGGCTCTCTGTAAGATTTAAAGATGAGAAAATTTCCTAAGTAACAAGCTATTTTTATACCATCTATTTTAAACCTCTCTATTCATGAGATGATGATTCTTTTATTCATGCTTCTTCTATTATACAGACCATACTTGCTGAGCTACTATACTTTAAGACCATGCAAACTGTAAATATTGGCTTGTAATAAAGACAAGTCTGAGTCACAGGGTTTAGCTTGTGCCTCAAGACACAAACTTCTCCAGGATCATCGGTGTTTTGATTCAAGCCCATTTAAAGGCCTTGGCTTTATAGGATGCAAAGAGCTTTTAGCTCCCACCCAAGTCCAGAGCATTTGAAAGCTCTCTGCGCTTGGAAGGGTTGGGCACATAATTTAGAAACCTCTGTTAAAAAACAACAACAACAAAAAACCAAAAAAACCACACAACACTCTCTTCAATGATCCATTATTTAAGGGGCATGAATTTAATTACTTACTGTAACTAAGCTCAAGAAAGTTAGTCTTCTCACTTGGAAGGATACCAAATTTCCACGTCTGCATATAGGCACAATCACATACAGTGTGACCTTAACAAGATTTATGGTGTGGTTTATTAATTCTCTAAATTGGTTCCATAAATCTACATGAGCCTTCACTGTTTAGCCGAGTAAACGGTCTTTGATCTCCACAGAAAGAAGAAACATACAAATCAGATTTCTTTCATAAAGCTGCTGGGCCAAACTCTGCCCTCAGAGTTACGGCCAGCAGCTCCTCAGCCGTCGCCTGGACGCATCAGAATTTAGGCAAATCACATCCTCTGCTACAAGTATTTGGATTTCCAGGCTGTAGGCATTTTGTCCACATAGTGCTGTTCATTTTGCAGCAGATAACAATTCCCAGAGAATTTGGAAGATTTTTTCCACTTGGGAAAAAATTAAATTTGCTTCATTCTGTTTACAGGCATATTGCTAGATTGTCAGCACAGCACTGCCTACAAATATTTCATTTACATTAGTGCAATACTGTCATTTTAATGAACATCATTTCATTCATCATCTAGTCTGTAGGTTTAAGTATCAGACTGGCTGCTCAGTCCCCCAGTCAAGCACGATCATCTCTCTGGACATAGAATCAAAGCCTCACAAGGTGTGGAACAGACCACTAAAATCATCTACTCCAACCATCAACCCATCACAACCTTGCACAGCTCTGTGCTGCAGTACTCTGCTTTCATGTCCCAGGGACTTTTCAAACAGCAGTTTTCCTTCTCAGCTATGCAAACTCATGCCAGAACTAGATATAGCTTCGTTTGGACGTTACTAAGACATTTAATACTGCTACTGACTTTTAAAGCAAGATAAATCACAGACAGTTCCACTCAGCTAGAAAATTTCAACAAATTCAAAGTCAACTGAAAATTCAACAAGAAAATTAAGTCAGCGACTATTTTAGAGCTTGTGAAACACAGTAAATCCAAGAAACAGACATTCTACTGAGATAGTTCGAGTTTGTTTCATGTTGGTCAGACGGGAAAATTAAGAGTATGTATTACTTTCATTGACATTTTGAAATTTCATGTCAACAGTCAAATTAAGCCATGATGTATAAGCAAATAACGTGTCTGTAAACCAACTTCTCTGCTCACAAAATACAGAAATGACTCCACCATATTAAAATCAAGATTTGACTCGACACATCTTCTGCATTTATACCACACTGGGTTATGAAAGCATCTATTGTGCTCACTACCTCTTCTGACAAAAACTGAACAAATGCCACTGGTCTTTGGTTCAGACTTCTCCATCTTTACCTTTTTTTTAACCTCCACATGAAATTCAGGTTTGAGAGTTGTTGCATTTCATTTTTAGTCTTAGACCAAAGGCATTTTCAAATAGAAACTGAGTTACTCTGTAGGTTTATGAGTACGCAAATGCGATTCTTCCCTATACTTTCTAGCTGAACTTTGAGATGCAACATCTCAGCCTTCTGTGTCAGAAACACAAAGCAAAGATAAAACTACTTCATCCTGTCTTTTTTTTAGATATCAAAGTGGCAAGTAAATTCTTGTTGAACTATATGGGAAAAAAATGTAATAGATGGCTTGTTCTCTTTTTTTAACAAACACAAAAGCCTTCCCTTTAATTTTTATGATTTTCCCTTCATAATGACAAGGATTTCAAATCATAAAGTTTAAGAAGGATCAAATACCCTCTGTGTCAGGGTAGAAAACAAATTCCAGCTAATACTTCACAGATCTATGGGGCTGGCTCATGTTTTAATGAAGCTGCAGTGCTACATGACTGCTGAACTGGTGTCTAACAAGCTGTACTGGAGACAAAGGCCCAGGAACTGCTGTTCATGTGCACAGTGATTCTTCCTCTGTCCTATTCACGAGAAGAAAAGAAAAAGAAAAAAAAAGAAAAAAAAGAACCTCTCTAGAAGAAGAAGGTTTGACCAGCATATTATCTAGAGCTGAAATCATCCTTGTTTTTCTCACCTGGACACGCTCCAATCAGCCACTGATTTCTTCATGAGCAGTGCCCCACCTGAAGACAAAATGCAGCTGATGCTACATTAGCACAAACTGCAGTAAAAGTGTCTTTCACCCATTTATGTTTTATATTGGTTAAAGACGATTTTGTTCTTTGTTAAAACCAGCACTTGGTTTTCTTGAGACTTTCCCATGTACCACACTTCCAAAAGTCTCTAAATCAGAGACAACTCCTATAGCCGCAGGTACACCAAATCTAAAAACATAAAGGAAACTCACCATATCTGTTAAAATTTATTGCTGGGTGCATTATTGATGTTTCCTCATCTACATTTTCCCTTTCACCTACTGACAGCAAATTTTGTCCGCCATTTTAGCATGCTGTCACTCACTCGTGAGATTCTTCTGCAATTCTTTTAAGTTTGGATTTCATTACCCAGAATAATTTTGTATCACCAAATGCTCTCATTACTCAATCTAATATCTAAGTTCATTTATGAGTACGTTGAATAGCATAGATACCTAGATAGTTCCCTATATCATGCAAGCTGACCATTTATTCTCATTTATTTTTACCTCCATCTTCTAACTAGTTGTTAACTCCCAAGAGTCTTGCTTTATGATAGCTGTTTTGTTAAAGCCATCATGGAATCGTTTGAAAAGCTTCCTGGAAACTAAACATCTACCCTTCTCTCAGCTCCATCCCAGAGGTTTTCACTCGCCTGTATTTAATTCCTTTAAAAAATCCTCTAAGAAATCATTGAACTGAAATCCAATTACATAGCTCACCTTGGCTTTTCACAACAAAGCTTACAGATCAAATTTATCCATATTTCTACTTTATATTTTGCACAGGTTCTACCTCCTACTAAGGTCAGACTCACTTCTGTTTAGCCATTCAATGCTCACAAATGGTATTTCCCTTTCTAGGAGGGGGAGTCCTTCAGTGCTATTTTAATTCACGTTCCATTTTTGATCCTTAAGTACAACATTTTTAAAGGAAACTGCTGCCTAACCACGTTCTCCATCCTATATTTGGGTAGATGCTTGCTGCCCCCGTCTAAGGCTGTTGGCTGCTTCCTCCTAGTTTGGAAATGACAAGACAAGGAGCAAATTTAGCTGAAATAACTTCTTCCAGAAGGGACCCTTTCACCCACCCAGTGCCTTCTCAGTTCAGCACTGGTGACATCTGATAATGGAAGTAGGACCACGTCCTTATTTATCAGTCCCTGACAATTAGTTGGGTCTGCTGTCTTTCTGATACGCTGTGTAGGAACAGACTGTGTATTTTTGTTGCATAAAGATAGTTTAAGCATATCGATGTTTTTGCATTGATAGGATGTGGGGAAGGTGATGAGTGCCTGTTTGTGTATCTGAGTAGGGTGTGGGTTTTTGCCGGGTGATTATAACACAAAGTATGCAACAGTGAGATAGATTATTTGAAGAATGTACAGCAATGAAAACCACAAGAGGGAAGAAGGTAAAAAAAAAAAAAAAAAAAAAAAAAGAAAAAGACACTGTTCTGTTCTAATCCTCAGCACTATGTGAAAGGTTAGAAAAGAAGACAGTCAAAATGTAATTTCAGAGCCTGATTCAAATCCCACTGAAGTCAATGAAAAATCCCCTTTGGCTGCAATGAGTTTTGAACTACATCATTAATAATCTCTCTGAGAATGCACTTAAAGAAAAATATGGACAACTGAGATTGTATGTAAATTGTAGAATTTGATTAATATATGGAAAAATCATAGCATTTATTGGGTCCAATCCTTCTTCCTTTGGAGTCAGTGCAAGTTTTGCCATTGATTTTAGCTGCTGAAAATCCTCCCCACATGCCAGAGGGAGATTTCCATGGGAATCTCCAGCAAGGAAATGCTCACTCACGCACCTCATGACATAATCCATGGCAGCTTTAGCAGAACACAAGGACATCCTTAGAGAAGAGGATGAAGTCAGATCAGAGCCATAAGATGAACCAAGGCCACGTAAAGCCTTGCTTAAGTCAACATAAGGATATTACAGTTCAGATTTCGCCACAGCATTTCCACTGCAGTGGGAACTTGATGCAAAGAGGGTTGAGAGAGAGTTGAAGTGGGGAGACCCATTAATGCGGGGTTACATAATAATCCAGCCTGTTAATCACAAAAGCATGGATAAGCATTTCAGTCCACACTGCTCAAGCGAGCATCTAATCTTGGAGATGTGAGATGCTTTATTATGGTGGGTTGTTTTTTCTCATTTCCCTTCCTTACTTTTCCTTTGTATTATTGTCTTCCTTTCTCTCTCTCTCTCTTTTTTTTTTTTTTTAATCTTTCAAGAAGCCTAAGGTGAGATGAAATAAAAGTAGCCCCCTGCTGCAGATAAACCACAGTGCTCTGGATAATGATTTCAAAGACTCATCAGTCTTCAGAGCACGACTGGAGCATCACTGAGGGTTAGAATGATATTTTTCATCTGCCCTTTCCTTCCCTCCCAACCTGCGCTGTCACTGCAGAGTTGCAGCTGGCAGATAAGCAGAGATGGCGCTTCTGATTCTCAGACAAGACATAAGATAAAATGGACCAGTCAGTTCTGTTGAGTCAACACCAATGGAAAAGGAGAAGATTCCTGAGAAAAGGATGAGGCAGGAATCTCACACATCTAACAGATGAAGAGAGGAGGGAGAGGAGAGTTAACTAATCTTGCAATTGCCTTTCCCAGATGGGAGAGAGGGACTTTCCAAATTCTTCATCTGTCATCAGCCAGGGATGGAAAATCATAGTCATCATCTCAAGGAAAAGAAACATGTAAACATCAGTCAGGGAGATGTTCTGAATCTCATTTGTTAAGTACTTGAAATGCAAACTATTATAGGTCAGGCCCTGCTGTTAGTTGTTGTCCCACTATAAAGTTACTCTAAGGTAATATTTCAAAGGTTGTGTTTACAGGCCAGCCGTAACCAGGCTACATAAACTCCCAAACTTAGGGTCATCGTACCTATTTAATAAACTTTGGTGCTATGTATCTATTATTCCTGAAGGACAGCAGTGAAAAAAAACTGGCTAGGGTTGAGAACACACTGAACGCCATATGAAAATCCATAAGGCTTTTAAAACAGATGATTACAAAAACATTTATGTTTCTTTCAAAAACTATATTTGCATTGGGTATATTTCTTCAAAAACTGTGGAGAAGAAAAAGAAGTGTTCTCTTGTTTCAGGCTTTGCTTATTCTCCAGAAAGTTGAATGACAGAGGAAGAAAAAAGAAGCAAAAACCCCCACAAATTGCACATGCCCTTTTCACCACAATAAGATTACTCTTGGGGTGAGAGGAGAACAAGGTCTTTGTCATTTTGGATGTATTGACAAGTTTTTGTCAGTTTGCACACACACTTATTGAACCACACTTGGAATCTTTAGAGCACAATTCACTAGGCAAGCAACGCTTCGAAAATACACGCGCCACTGAAATTACTGTACAAGATTCTTTCAGAGAGGCCAAAATGCCTCACTGCATCTAAAAATACACAGCGACGGCACAACACTCCAAGACACAGTTGCCACAGTACCTGCAAAAGGAGGCTCTCAAGCATGAGATACACTAAAACCATTTCTTAACTGCAAAAAGACGGTGATATATGGTCATCTATTGTAAGTTCTCCAGCACCATCACATCTGAGCACCTCTCAATCTTTCATATACTAACCTTAGAAATATGCCTGAGGTGAGGCACTGTTCCTATTTCTGTGCTAGCAATGATCAAGGATGAGAAAAAGCTCTGGATTGAGACAGACAACTAACTTCCTGACTGCCATCGTGTCACCTCCTTTCCAGTTGATGCCTTTTATGTATCTTGGCCTCGGTGTTTTGCTCCAGATCACCTTCAGATCACCGTTTACTTTTGTGTAGAATTGAATATGCCAGGAGAACAAAAAGGAGTTGGAGCGGGCTGAAAAGAATATAGCAAAGTGTTCTTATAGAAATATTAAATATAACCCATAATTGCAGAATAGTTCATTTCAGAAAGTTGTGAACATAATTAGTGGATTGTTGAGGATTACTGTGCTTTTCAAACAATAAGGCTGTTCATGTCATTTATGTAACCAAATAGACGCCTGGAAATTCTCACCTTATCACAGAACTCAGGTAGTGTGACAAAACTCATGAGGACACCCACATATTCCCCAAGGAAAACACAGCTCAACGTTCGCAGCTCCCTCACAAGAGTTGCTGCTTCTTCAGATACCCCTACAAATTACAAGCCATCAAGCTATCTGACCAGGGAATGGGAAGCAAAAATTGTATAACGTAAGCTTGAAGATGAGGCACTTATTGTGAGGGGAAAATTTATGCCTAACAAATAGCAACTTAGCCATGAATGTCAGTGACCAGAGGACAAGTCGCTAGAAGCAGTTACTCTGCCTTATACCTTCCTGAAGGGGAAAAATTACATTTGTTATGATAATTTAAAGAAAGTTGGAGATATCATTGTAAAAGAAAGGGTATACCGTACATATAAAGGCTTATGCCTTCAAGAATTTTTCTATTTCTCTTGGAAACCTTTGTTGTGTACATAGTGTATTCTGTGCAAATACATATATGGGAAATATAAAAGCAGAACGCAAAATAGTTTGCTAATAGTACAAGTATGTTACACTTTATATAACTGCTTTTTTTCTTTAAATTTACACTTTACTAAGAATTTTGTATCTTGTTTAAAACTTAGTTTTAAGGTGACACTTTTCATTACACTCAGGGGATTCTGCATACATGAGACAGATTGAAAGGAGGAATTTTTTCGCTGAAAGAGTGGTGATGCATCAAAGAGGCTGCTCAGGGAAGTGGTGGAATCACCATCCCTGGAAGTGTTTACGGAAAGTGTAGATGTAGTACTTAGGGACAGGGTTTAGTGGGCAATGTTGGTGGTAGGGGAACAGTTGGACCAGATGATCCTAGAGGTCTTTTTCAAGCATAATGATTCTATGAAAAGTTGATTAAATCTAAGAATCACTAAGGATAGTATAAATACAGCATAGTATTTCTTACTGAAGCATTCAATATGAAGAACAGAAATTTTTGTTCATCTCATTAATTTGTGATTTTTGTTTCCTTTAAATGATTCAATTACTTCCTGTTCACTGATCTGTTCCAATGTATTTGCAGAAGCTGATGTCACCTGAACCTTCACACAAATTTACTTTTCAGCTTAGTGACATTACTCATTATAAATAGTTTAAAGCAAACTCTAAATCAGCTATTCATTACCAGTGCTAACATCAAGAATAAAGAAGAAAAATCAAACAGAATTTAACAGCAGAAAAAAACGTTCATATTTTTTGCCAAATTCTAGCTACAGCAGTGCAGTTTAAATACTCAGATTATGTTTGGACATTAGGCAGGCCTATTGTACTTAAGATATTTCATAGAGTCCTAGAAGTCTGAATAATTCCCAGTGGAAAACACTTATTCTGTTGAATCTGACATATGGGGTTCAGCCTATTCTCCCAGGTAACAGCGATTGGACAAGAGCTAATGTCCTCAAGTTGTGCCAGAGGAGGATCAGGCTGTATATCAGAAAAAATTTCTTCCCTGAAAGAGTGGTCGGGTACTGGCATAGGCTGTCCAGGGAGGTGGTGGAGTCACTGTCCCTGGAGATGTTCAAGGAACATGGAGATGTGGCACTGAGGGACATGGTCAGTGGGCATGGTGGGGATGGGCTGATGGTTGGACTTGGCGATGTTAGAAATCATTTCTAACCTTAATGATTCTATGACATTATTCTTAAGCAGGCAAGAGAGGTGCTGGTTCTGCCTCAGTACTGGGGGAGCTAATGAGCCCATGCTTCCCTGACTCCTATCTCTCATATTTTTTCCTGTAGGTTGAATCCCAGAATTTAAAGCACATTACATACGCTAAAACACTTTACTAGCACATTAAGAACAATAAAACCACAAAATCCTAAAGAGTTAAGTGTTCTATTAGCTTCTCGTTTGTGACTCTGTACCTGTGCCCCAGGTGCCCATGGCCTCTGGGACCCTGAATAGGGGAGCAGCTCCACATCAGTGCTCAGTATGGTCCTGAGCGAGCACCCCCACAGCACGTCGGCACTGATGAGCAGTTTTATTTGGCTTGAATGCACGACACCAGTGCTCTCTGTAGCACTATACCTTTCTCTTTGCTAACATTAATGGCTAGGGAAGTTGTCAAGATAATAAAAAGCCACTCCGTGTCTATTGTTAAACTCCTGCTTTAATTAACATTTTTCTTTCCAGTACTCTGTCCCTTTGGGCAGAAATTCTCAGCTTGCATTCTCCACAAAAGACAGGTTCATTTTAAAATACCTTAAAAGAGAAGAAAACGCCAGTAATCTGACCCAGAAACAATGCTCAACTTTTCTCTACTTACTGTAAAACACAGTATGAAAGCGTTCTGCAAACACATGCCAAACTTCATCACGAGATTAGGATTCATTGCTTTATAAAATGAAGTAATGGTAAATAAGGCACATTTGGAAGTTTTTATTTGCTCTCCCTGATGAATGCCATCAAAAAATCCTAAAGAAATACATATATATTTTCCATGGTGCAGTACCGCTGAGCCTTGCCTACATTATCCATAACAGTTGTAAAGAAATCCAACAAACTTGAGTGGCACAGGTCAAAAAAATTCTCTTACATTTTGCAAAACCAAATGAAGTCACCAGAGCAGTACCATTAAAAGCAACCAAGACATGGAGTCATTTAAATGATTTCCCCTAGATGGCTAGGTTAAGCTCTGTTAAAATTAATCCTTTTTCATGCTGGCAGGTGTAACAAAGAAAACCTTTTTGTATGGAGTGCAAAGAGGGTATTTTACCCTCTCAAAAGAAAGCTGCTTGATATTTCCATGGAGAAAACAGCACAAGCGATTAACAATTCAGATTTCCCATTCCTAAGCTTTGTTTATATAAATATATGGGGGATAATTTCAGAATCTGTAAGAGGATTTTCTATAGTCCAATGTAAAGAACTTAAAATCGCCATAAGTGAGATGTTAAAAAAATAAACAGATTACCTTGATAAATGCCACTTATTGTAGACTGAACTCGACTGTAGTAACACACTAAGCAGCTGACATTTAAAAGGAACCTGACTGCAGTGCTAGCTCCCTAGGTAAATTTTTCTCTTTTCTAAAATTATCAGTGTATGCGTGGTGCCCACAAAAGGATCTCAGTAGTGATGCTCAGCCCTTCCTGACTCACCGTGCTGACCTACTTCAGGATGGCCTTTTTCTATACACACACCCCAAAGGATCAGCTTCCCTGTCCAGGTCCAATAAGACCCACGTCATTGCCAGGACGGAAGGGACCCCAGAGATCAGTGCTCTGTCATAAACATGCATGGCATCATTCACTTCACCCCCCTCTTCTTTTTTACTGACTTTCATCCCTCTCCAGAGCAGCGGTACTTCTTGCTCAGATGTTTTTAAGTTTCCTTTCACCCTAACCATGGGAACTATTTCTTGCCTGCTCCTCACAGGTCTTGGTGGGAGCTTCTCAGCCCCAACTGCTGAAGGTCTGTCCCCTTTGCAGAACAGGGAGCCTCAGTGCTGCTTGCTTGGTTGGCTGCCATGTTACTGCACTGCCAAAGGCACCCACAGTGGCAAAAGCATCTGTCAGTTGTGAAATTCAAGAAGCGCAAAAAGGAGCTTATTTTCTCTCTCTCTCTCTTTTTTTTTTAACCCATCTGAATGAACAATTCCCTTCACTCCCACAGCTCCCTTTCTTGTTTGTTCAGTCACTCTTGCTAAGCACTGAACTTACAACGCTTACCAGTACATATTTTAATAACCAATCCCTCTCAGCTTCTGGCAGATACATAAAATATTGCTTATTTGATAATAAGTATGTGTGTTAATATCATTTATGGCTGGTGTGAAGGAAGCAAGGCAAAGAAGATTGGATATTAGGAAAAATTTAATCTCCGAAAGAGTGTTGAGGTGGTGGCACAGACTGCCCAGGGAGATGGTGGAGTCACCACCCCTGGAGGCACTTAAGAAATGACACTGGGGGACATGGTTAATGGTCACGGCGGGGATGGGTTGGTGGTTGGACTAGATGATCTTAGAAGACTTTTCCACCCTTAACAATACTATGAAAGGGCAAGACAACATTTTAAGACCAAAAGGAACAGCCAGGTTTGGGATCCAGAAAAGATCATCTCTTTGCATACCAAATATACTATAGGATAACAATGCATTAACTCTACACTCTTCCACACCGAGAGCTGTGCATTAAAGCCCAGAGCAAGACGTACCTACAAAGCCAACCTTCCTCCCTAAACCCTTGGTGTGACACATCATCTGCAGCAGGGTCATGCAAGATGCCTCTGCTGCTCTGAGGGACCCATGCTGGGTATGGTTATAATTCTGGAAACTGTGATGAAAGAAGATGCCAGCTGACCCTGTACGAACTGTGGGGATCCTCAATGCACCCAAGACCAGGATCACTAAAACTAGCAAAAGTATCAAAACATTCCTGTTCTATTCACACCTACTGAATTCAGAACTAACAAGTATAAAACTTTGAATTTGACATCTAGTCCTTGGAAAGTTTGCCCTTTACACAGAGATGTGAAACTAATAAAGCTGGAAGGAAACAATACATTTTTAAAGCTGACTGAGACTCAAAACATCGGGTTAGGACTGTTCAAAATGCGCTCGCTGCCACATCATTTTGACAGTACAGCAGTGTCTCAGCAGGTTGTAATGCAACTCCTTGGTATTTCTAAGTGCACTGGGCCTCTAGGATCACTCTCTGGGAAGACACATCAGGACTGTTATTACAAAGTTGTTTACATTTAATTATAATGGTTAAGTTATCTGAGTTTCCATAAGTTTAATAAACTCAGAAAATTTTTAGAGGGACTGTAAATAGAACATAAACATTCTGGTTGTTTTCCTCTGCTTCTCCAACATTTCTATAAAATATTTAAGTCCTCAAACACTGAACATCCACATTTAGTGATCTAAACATTCATATTAGAATGAGTTTGAGAGGTTTATTGATAAATAGTTAAATTCAAAAGAAGAATTGGAAGAATTGGCACAGAAACACTTAAGCAAGTAAGTGAGCTTGTAAGGATCTGATGACCTTTCATTCAGCCTCACTGGCTTACAGAAAACTCTGCAATCTTTACAAGTTTAATCTCTTCAGTATTTACAAGTTACTTGAACCCCATGCTTCAATTGCCCGGAGGTGTATTTGCTTGTGATCCCATACAATTTCAAGGCAATTTATCAGCTATTACTATTCCAGTAATAACAGCAGTAACACTACTTTAGTTGTGGGTCATCGCCTCCACTCTAGACATTCTAGGAGTCACAACTTGTTGTTCATTTATTTTCCTAATATTCAACCTGGACCAGCCCTAGTGCAACCTGAGGCCATTACCTCTTGTCCTGTTGCTGTTACCTGGGAGAAGAGACCGATACCAACCTTGCTACAACCTCCTTTCAGGTAGTTATAGAGGCAAGGGCTCAGCAAGGTAAGGCCCACAGCCAGCTTACACATTATGTTGCTCATTTTAAAGAATCAAATTTTACAGGAGAAAGCAGCTGGAAGGGACCTTAGGAGGAAATCTAGCTCACCTCTCTGTCCAAACACAAGATCAGCAATGCTTGCGTCATTTTGACAGATGCTCACCCAACTTGTTCATTAAGCCTCGCAATACTGAAGGCTATTTAATCTCCCCAGCAAGTCTTAACTATTCTTACCATTATGAAGTTGTTTTTTTTTTTTTCCTAATGACTAACCTCTGTTTGCTATTTGAACCTATTACTTTTGTCTTATGCAAAGTAAACAGTTGATTTTCTCCCTTTTATGTATTTAAGGCCCGCTTTGTCTTCCCTCAATCCCTTCTTCAAAAGACAGATCATTTATTCATTCTTCTCATCATGATTTCTGGATCTGTGACCGTTCTGCCTGGTCTGTGAAACCTCCTCCTTTTAATCTGCTATTACAGCTTTCCCGTCAAAGTGGCAACAAGTTCACAGTAGTTTCATCAGAAACACACTTCTATAGTTTGTGTGAGAAAGTACTGTGAAATAATAAAAAACCTTACTCAAATGAGCAGATACAACAGAGGCCATTTCCCTCCTCTTCAATGGGCCTATTGTTCTGTTGCAGAAGGAAGCTAGATATATTTGGTAAAATTTGCTGTTAACTGTGTGGTTTCTTGCTTCCACAAACACATGCATAGTCTACTTAATATTTTTTAGCATATTTCCAATGAAATTCAGCAGAACTTCCTTACACTTTTCCGTCTTTAAATATATGCACTAGGCTGCCAGCTCCCAGCAGTCCATTACTTTTCCCATAGTGTGTAAATTCTGAGAAGAACAGCCCCTAATTCTCCAGATTTTTTTTACTTACTAGAAGATGAGGACCTGCCCACGTGGCACTGGGATTACTTATGATGAGAGTGACCAAGTTGGCACTTTTAGTGAAGAAGAGGCTTACTGGCAGAAGGCAGTAAGCACTGTAATCTTTACAATTTCATCTGCCACTAACGTGCCCCTGTTGTGGTCATTCTTGATCATCTTCTTAATACTCTGGTCATCCAAGGTCCATCAGGTCACCCTTAATGTTCATGAGAAGTCTCTAGTCTCTGTGTACCATGATTTTATTCTTTTCTTGTGTTTACACTATTCTTGCTGCCTGCACCTGCCTCCTCAGATCAAAAGATTGCCCAGAATTCCTGTATGTCTCCTTACAAATCCAAAACCTCGACTAAAAGTAACCAGCTGCATTTTAAAACAAGTCCTGTTTTAATCTGAACTTATTCACACTCACAGCGCTTTGGCTGAAAGATAAGAGATTGGATTTTATGTGTTACTTTGGCTATTAGGATTCATATTTTAAAACCCAGAACCTTTCTAAACAAACTATTTATTTTTGCTCCTGCCCAGCAAGGGCAATATATCAGATAAGTTCAATGTTCAGATATACACATCAGCTGCCTATATGCTCTTCACATGTGCTTTATTAGTGCTGGCTGATTTGGGAGAACGTATAGAAGTCAAACAAAACAAGAAATCGGACAACCCATGAGCTTCCATGTGAGACACAGGACTCCATGGCACAGAGGACAGCCAGCAGTATATAACTGGGGCCATGATTCAGAGATGCAGACCCGAGCATTGCACCAGGTCCAGGTATGAGATGAGGGACTGCAAAGATCTGTCAGCTGGAATTATCATTTCCCTGAATTCTGGAGCATCAGAAAAGCTCTGTGACACTTTACAAAAATATCTCCTGCGTAGGTCTCTTAAGTCTATGAAACTTCATCTTTACATTCCCTTATTTCAGTGTATTAAGTAGATGCTAAGGACATTTCTCCCCACCCCCTCAGTTTTATTTTCAGGCCACGCTGAAGGATAAACCTATCATGTTTCTGACCCAGTAGAAAAGCTGCTTTAGTGTTGCAGGAAATGTAATCTGTATGGCCGACAAGAAAGTGTTATAAGATGTGAGCTGCAGAGATTTTGGAAGGTTGTGTCTGAGCCACAACATCCATTCCTCGTCGCCAGGCTTTACAAGCTAATATCCTCTTAGCCTAATTTAAAATCATTAATTAAAACTAAGCTGAAACCGATGTGCAATGTAATAAGAACAAGAGGTCCTATCCGAAATAAATAAATAAATAAATAAATAAAAATGAAGAGATGTCCGTGCCTTCAACTTTGCCCTGCTTTTCTTGAGTCAGAATTCATTGTATAACTTGACCCTGTTTAGTACAGACCTCAGATTTTAACAGCATGTGTGCGGATTTTGACTGAAAACCAGTAATTAGTATGAAGAAATTAGGAACCATGCAGGCAGCTAGCAGGTTTCGAGCAAATCATAAACACAGTCTCAGTATTCCTTGGTCCTCCGGTGCACTGGGTACAGCACATCAACACGGTAAGGAAAATCTGTTGAAATCAGTTGGAAATCCTGACTAGCACAATATGAGCTGTTGCTGCAGTGTAAGAAGTTCTTCATCTCAGCAAGTGATACACTACAACAGGTTTTGTGAAGTGAATTCATTTTCTCTCCTGTGCATGCC
>PPHD01017625.1:0-14954 GCA_002909625.1 Bambusicola thoracicus
CCAGTGACTGGCACAAGCAAGCTGGTAACAACGTACAAGGAGAAGGCTGAGGTACTTAACTTTTTTGCCTCAGTCCTCTCTGATAACTGCTTGCCACACAGCCCTCAAATGTTTGGTTTGGTAGGAGGGATTGGGAAAGCAGTGTCCTTCCCGCTGTAAGTGAAGATCAGGCTTGTAACCACCTGAGGAACCTGAATATCTACAGGTCTGTGGGTCCCAGTGAGGTGCATCCCAGAGTCCTGAGGGAGTTGGCTGATGTGGTCACCAAACCACTCTCAATGATATTTGAAAAGTTATGGCAATCAGGTGATGTCCCTGGTGACTGGAAAAATGGCAGTGTCACTCCCTTTTTTAAGAAGGGTGAAAAGGATGACTCTGGGAAGTGTCGACCTATCAGTCTTACCTCAGCCAGGAAAGATCATGGAGGAGATCCTCCTGGAAGCTATGCTAAGGCACACTGAAGATAGGAAGGTGATATGGGAAAACTTGTATGGCTTCACCGAGGGCAAAGCCTGTTTGACCAACCTAGTGGCCTTTTTTGTCGGTCTCACTGCATCTATGGATGCCACTGGCAAAATCTTAAACCTTTTATATTAAATACAAAGAAAGATGATCAGATAATCCTTTTTTTTTTTTTTTTTTTTTTTAATTGTAATCTGAATATATTATATATAGCTGTCAGTCAGTTCTTCTCTAATAGGCAACTTCTTTTAAGAGTGGCATCTTTTTGGAAAAATCATCTAAAATTGGCAGACAGTGAGTGGGGTGTTTAATCATAAAAACAGTAACAATTTGGATTCACAGATCATTTCAAAGCTTTGCACGTGCCACAAGTATCTTCCCCAAGACAGTTTGGTATATCTTGGGAGTCTGTAAAAAGGTAGATTGAAAGCATTCTGTGTGCCAGGGCACGAATGTGACAGGTACCCAGAAAAGAGCAAAAACATTGAATGTGCCAAACACTAGTTAGAACAATAGGCTTTTTCTATTTTTGTTTGTTTGTTTGTTTGTTTTTATATGTAAGAAAGTGACATTTGGCTATTGTCAGAGGTTGGATACTGGTAATATACATGATCTGTGGCCTAGTCCATTATTACTGCTTTTATAGTCTTCTATTCTTACAACATTTCTAACAACAGATATTCTTCACATTGCCAGTGCTTAAGGTTTTATTCCCACAGCAACAAACTGCAACTAGCAGTGCAAACCACACAAACTCAAAACCCCTCCAGTTTATTACCCCATAAATCCCCGGTGATTTTAGAGAGGAAGAATAACATGTACACATTTGATCATCTCCTATGTATTTCTCTCTTAAATTCTGTGATACAAATCTTCACTGAAATACTAAATTAAAACACTAAAGGTGACAAATTTAAAAAGACTTTTAAAATATGAAAAAAATATATAAAATAGTTTCTAAAGCACATTATGGTCCTGCTCCTTTTTCATTTTACTTAATGATAATATTCTACAGACTTCAACAGGAGCAGGATCAAACCTCTCATCAGCAGTGGCATTTTGATGTATTACACCAATACATCACCCTATGCAGCTCCTTGATGATGTATTGCACTAGTGCTTTATCAAAGTGTCACTGCTCTGATGAAGGCATAGCACCTTCTGGCAGTGCCCGGTAATGAAAACTGTTACATTATAACAGATGTTTATGTTATGTTATGTTACATTATGTTACCCTATGCTATACAGTGTTGTGCTGTGCTATGTTAAGTTGTTACACTAAGAAGAAATATTAGAAAAAAAAAGAAAGGCTAGGTTCCAGGAATGGATATCAGAGAAGACACCGTGGTCAGACTACATTCATACAGTTAAGTTCTCACAGGAATTAATGTTACTTAATTGAAGCTTTAGTCCCGTATTGCATGTATGTATTTAGTACTTGTAGTCAGTATTTTTGATTGGGCAAAATAAAATGTAAAATGAGTATTTTTGCTTAGAAAATACTTTCTAAGTTAAAGAGAATCCTTAATTTTGGCTAGAAAGAAATAATTGCTCTGTCCAAATCACCATGTGATATGTCCTTCTGAAGAAGTTTGTTTAATAAAATGTCTTTTCTGGAAATTCAGGACAGAAATTTACAACTAAATGCAGAACCGTCCCTGGAAAGAACAAAGCAGATGGCACTGGTTGACTGGAAGACAGAAGGGTGAGTCTGCCTGCACATAAATAATTTGATAAATTTCTTAAGCCCTCCCCTCCCTTCTCAACATGGTAAGATTTTTGGTGTGACTTTAGTGAAGTAATGCCAAGGTCAAGTGTTGCTTAACCTGATGTTCTGGAACTTCATTATGAACTGAAATCAAAGGCAGCCAGGTGCTTTGCCAAAAGGACGTTACTACACGGGTAGAGAATATGGCCATAAGTGGATGTTCATGTACCCATGAGCAAGTTCACTGAGGTACATAAAGATAACCGTCAGGCCACTGGATTTGAAGTGGCTTTAGTAGATTTGGGCTGACAACACAAGAGTGAGTTACTTTGGTGGACCCATGACACCTCAGGCCATCAGGGAAAAAATGTGACATATAAATGGGCTTGAGACCAAGGGGTGGACTTAACCATGGACACTGTTGTGCAAGTTATTCATGAATGTGAAACATGCACTGCAGTTAAACATGGAGGGTGATGGCAGAACTGTAAATATGGAGAGGCTTGGCAGGTTGATTATATGACTCTGCCACAAACTCACAATGGCAAACATTATGTGCTTACCATGGTGGAAGCAACTACTAAATGGCTTGAAACATATCCCATGCCCCATGCCACTGCCCATAATACTGTATTAGGCCTTGAAAAACAGGTTTTATAGCAACACGGGCAAACTTTTTCTAGTGATATTCTATGCAACAATTTGAATAATAATTAAAAACAATTTAAAAAAAAATCAAAGTACCACCTCGAAAGATACGCAGAATCCTTCAGCATAGCTCTAAGTGTATTTCCATTGCAATGGAGGTATCAGATAAGCATCTAAATAAACACATAATATATAAAAAAGCTTAAGCAGCGATAATAGAAATAGAATACATCTGAGAGACATAACCTAAGTGTCTTGCAAGCTATGTGTGAACATCACGAGACTTTCATTTTGCTTCATTCAGGTCTGCCACTGTCAGGCTTTAGTTTTTTTAATTATTTACATATTTCTTTAATTTTTTTTTTTTAACATAAGCTCTTTAAAATCAAATTAGTAGCATTTACTTACTATGTTTAGATTGTAGGTCAAGCTTTTCTGCATTTGTGGAATTTTGTTAGGAAGTAATATTTTAATGACAATTCCTAACAATGTACTTTGGGTAATACCCTCATTTATGTACTTTAACGGACAGTGGCTTTAGCCTGATTTTTTCAGGGCTTGTAGTATTAGTTAATTCATTTTTCCATATTTATTTTCTTTTCTTACAGTTATTGCTGAGTAATATGGCTTAATGCTAATGAGTGAGGTGCAAAACCAGGCATGATACTTCTAGCATTGTTTCACTTATAAAGACAGAAGCAGTTGTTTTTGGTCTACATTATACAGACATGAAAATACGCAGATTGGTCTGAAAGTAATGCCTCCTATTTATTTCTATGGAAACTGCAAGAAGTACAAAGAGCACAATAACACTAATAAAGCAGATTTTCAGCTATAAAGCACTATTTTTTGACATAGTCACTACCACTAGTTGTGCATCTTAGCCAGCACTGAACAAGAGCCTACATGCCACATTAATAAAAATCTGCACCAGTGGAGGCAACCCGCTGTAGCTGTCACCACTGCTGAAACACATCACCCATCGCCTCACTGTGCTCGCATCCACTGTTTGATCCTTGTAAACATTCAGCAGGCATCAGTAGGTGCTATTTTTTCTGCATGGAGGAATTCAATTTCCTATCTTTGCTTCATCTGTACTTCCATGTCAGATGCCATTTTGTCAACCTGCCCCTCTGCTGCCATCTGTCTAATGGCAACAAAATGTAATGGAGTATTGGTGGGAATATTCAGCCTCTACTGCCGTACCACTAGCATCCACCACTGGAGTTGTGGGCCAACATAATAAAATAGGAGGCATTACTTTTGAAGCAGCCCTTGTATTAGTGCCAAACATCTCCAAATTTCTCTGAGACAATAGAACTTCAGAGAATTAAGAACTGCATTTCAATGATGTATAAATAATATTTTGATCTGCTAAAAAAACATGTTTGGGAGTTGTGAGTGAACATATCCTGCAGTTTCCAAGTATATTTCATTAAATCTATGCTACACTTATAAATAGCAGAAAATGATGAAAAAAGATAAGTATGTGTTGTCTGTTTAAATGCGTGCTACCAAAGTGCACTGTAATTTCTTACAGAAAATCAAATCTTCTTTCTCCTAAAAAGTATCTAATAAATAGCATTACCAGCAATTGTAGCATATATTAATTTCTACTTGACAATAGTACTAAATAATACTGCAAAACCAATATACTTCATCACTGTAATTATTAGTTTCTCCTTTTGCCATATATTCATTGCACTAGTTTGTTAGTTATTTTTCATTTACTAAGTATCCAGTGACAGCCCGAATGAAGACATGCCTGTATTACCATAGTTACTATAGCTGTAACTCTAGTTTCTTCAGTGTTGTACAGTAATAATGGGTTAGGGTTTAGTGTCTACAAACCATACATGTATATGGCAATAAAAACTGATCTCAGTTTCTAAATTACTTTATTTTGAAACTGGATAACAGGAAAAGTGAGTTTGACTGTTTTTCTTCTCCTTTCCTCAAACTTTCTGTTTTCTCTTTTCATTCTCTGACTGGTAAGAAGCTTCCCGTTTCTTCAGAATGTTATATATTCTGTTCTACTGTAGGCCTTTCATTGCCACTGGAAAGAAATTAAGAAGACATCTTGTTGATTTTCCACTTCTCATTGTCCATATCATTTTTCTTTTGATGATAAACCTGAGGAGAAAATGACATGATATAATGTCTTCCTCTTATTAATGTCTTTCAATTTACCACTTAGATTGGTTTTTAAATGTCACTTTTACAGTAAGCGTTTTTTTCTTAGGAAAAAAAAAAGAGTTCAGTGATCTACAGTCTAAATAACAATATGGATAAAACTATTAGGTTTTGAATGCTTATGGATTAGATGTGGCAAGTTTGTTTTCAGGATTTTTCAAAGATTGCATTAATTGATCTGGTATTCTGAAGCATAGTCATAAATTAAATAAAGTAAGACTTTTCTGACAGATAAAATAACAAATATGCATGAATAATGTTTTGAAACTTGTTTATATTTTTCATTTCATGGGATTAAATTCCTACAGAGGACGAGACTCCAGTGATGAGTACTTTGGAATATCACATAGATTATGTTTGGAAAACACTTGGAAATCTCCTAAGTGATTGCAGCTATTAAATCTTTAGTACTTTACATAATAACTTTAAATAAAACAGTATGAGACCAAGGTGTGACTAAAGCACCTCAGAAGAGGTGGCACAGAACCTGACCAGTCACCTCTTTACACATGACCTTTGTCACCTTATCTCTCCTTCTCCCCATTCCTGTTACTCCCCAAATCACTCTGCTCCGTCCTTTTTACCACCTTTGGTTCTTCCAATAAACATCCCGTAAGTCTTGAGCAATCTCATGATTCTTCTCTCCTGCATCCTCTAATGAGTCCCATCACCCTAGGCATTGATACCACTGTGTTTCTAGGGAGATCTGGAGAATTGCTCCCTTGATGCATCTGACTTCTGTCACCCTTTATGACACCATTTGAGCGTCTGGGATAGGGCTTGTGTCTCTGAGGGGGTAACTGGATCTCCCCTACCTGCCTTTGTCCCTCTTCATGCTTTTGTGCTATTGGAGGTGAGCATTTCATGAACTGAACATGTTCCTGTGATGGGCCTTGGATTAGTCAGGTCGGGGGGTTGTTTAGATTCTCTTAGAACCATTGTTCTTCTGTGCTAATCAGTCTTTGTGGAGACAGGATTTTTATCACAAAGCCCTGTGATTACCAGGTAGGTCCACAGGGACAGAGATGGGCCAAAATCAAGCCAGAACATCAGTTTGCAGGTTGGAGTCCATAACAGGACCAGTGAGTTCTAGTTCAGGCAGTGATGTGTCTGAGGATAGGCAGAGCACAGGCAGACTGGGACCATAGGTAGGGCTTGGAGTAGGCCTGCATGAGCTGGCAAGGGCCATCAAGGCACTGGTGAACTCAGTCTTGGTATTTCCCAAGTGTAAGGAGCAATGCTTTAAAAGTTTGCCTGAATATTTGTGTGGCAAAAATAAACGGTCAGCGCTGTAACTCAGAATATCTGTGAGAAATTTTGGCAGTATATAAATATAATATATTGGGGCTCAAATAAACCTGAATGCATTGTACTGTTTATTCTGAAATAATGAAAATGTTATTTTCTTGTTGTTTTATGCTTTTAGATGACTGACATCACAATTAGATTATCAAATAAATATGTAAGCTGAGTTCTTGACTGAAAGTGGCATTTTAAGATTAAAGCTTTTTCAGTACTGCATTATGACAAACTGATGAATCACTGAAAAGTTTTAATTGAGTAGTTTGTGTACTTGCTTCTTAAGCTGTCGGCAGAAGCTTGAGTAACAAGATATAGCAGTGCCTTATTCATTTGGGAGGGAGAAGTATAAATTAATGATTTTCATCCTTAGGAGTTTTTTTGTGTGTTTTGTTTTGGTTTGGTTTTGCATTATATTTTTGCTCTTTAGGCTGTTATCCCCATTAAAGGCTTGATTGGAACTAACGTAGCTGTGACATAGCTCTGTCAAAAGCAAACTCATGTTAGCAGTTTATGTTTTGTTGTAGGAAGCAGGTATAAGTATACAACTCATGAAAATCCTTTCTGTCATTATGCATCTCTCTTTCCTTTTAAGACAATCTCCTGCTAATGTTCAGTCATCTGCAAAGAGACACCCCATTGTTTTCAGCTATCCAAGGGTGAGAACTGATTTATACAGATGTTCTTGATAAAGAGAAAATTATTCCTGTAAGTACTTTCTCTACAAATGTAAGCTATAATGGATTGACAGTGACGTCCCTTTTCCCACTGAGCTGATAGGTATTTGCATGTGTTCAGTCATTCTACATCTCACTTGAAAAAAAATTGGTTGACAAAGTATTTTGGGTTGTCTCTGTCAAAATGTGAAGTATGGTGGTTGTATAATATCCCAGTATAAAGAAAGCAAATTGATATTTTTGATATATAAAAACATCTCAGCACTTGGATTTTGTGTTTCTATGCTGACAGACAACAGTACTTACAGGTATTTGTGTGCTCTCATAGATCTTCTTGCTAATTAGAGTCCTATAAAGTTAATATCAAAATATAGCAATAATTACTAAAGTTACCTTAAAATGTCTTTTTATTTATTGTAGTTTCAGAGAATTTTAAACCCTTTGTATTTACGCTGCTGATCTGAATAATGCAGATAACAGTCTTTCTCTGAATAAATTTCAGTGTGAATTAGAACTGGATCTTCTGGAAAAGTACATAGTCTTTATTCTCATTTCATCACCTCAAAATATAGTAATTTGGATAGTTAAAGGGTAGCTTCTTAATTCACAATAAATTTCTACGAGATAACAAAGCTACTCATGTCAAAATACTTTATTTTTAATATTTGAAACTCTGTTCCCTTTGCATTACTTTAATATTGAGCCTAGTTCTTGCTACTTAAAAAAAAGTGGCAAAATTTCAGATACAAATTTATTCACTTTTGTATATAACTCTTCTGTTTAGTATGACATTATGAAATACTACATTTTCATATTAGATGATATACATATTTATCAATAAATAACTTAGAAAACTGTCGCTTAAAATCATCCATGGGGAGCATACTAACTTCAATATAAATAAAAAAACCTTCTGAGATTATTCAAAAAAAGGTTAATAGAAGTAGCTCAGCCCAGCCTGACCTCGCCCAAACAGGTTGTCTGTAATCAGCTCTTTTCACTATTGAATTTCTATTTAATTTTCCAGTTACTCAGAACTTGGTGGCAAACCAAGTTTGATTATAATTTGTAAATACTCGTTACTTACAAAACACTCTGAGATTAGCACATTGAGGTAAATGTTTGCAAAATCTAACTCAAATTTTAGGAGACTAAATGTTAATTTGTCTCAGTTGTAGCATATCAGTCAAGGCAGAATTGTCAGCGGCATCCTAGATATCAAATTTGATGAGACATCTTATCAGAAATATATAAACCAAATATAGATGCAGATATGTGTGTGTGTGTAATACCTCTGAGACTACTGTGTTGGAATTAAAAGAGTACCAATATTGTGTTCTTGCCACTTTTCTGAGCTCATAATGAATAAGATGACCGCAGTATAATGAATTACTTACCAGAGTTTGGGTAGTTCTCAATTCATAAACAAATTGTACAAGAAAGGTGATCACTAATTTATCTTATTATGTAGACGGAAATTTGATAAATAAGCAACTAATTAATGAAATACCTGTTATTTTTTGAAAATGTCAATCACAAGAGTCATAATTCAGGAGGTAGATTTTTGTGATGGCTGTTATTGGAGTAACCAAAACAAGCAAGCAAAGAAACACTCCAAAACATAGTATATAAACTTAAAAAAAAAAAAAAAAAAAAAAAAAAAAAAAAAAAAAAAAAAAGGTTAAGGTAGGGCGCTCAGAATGTTTATTTTCATCCTCCAGGTAGGATCTTTCTTCCAGGTGAGGGAGGATCAATCAAGTGAAATGGATATTCAGATTCCCTTCCTCAGGTTTTCTTTACCTAAAAAAAATAATCATTTTAATGGAAGGAGAAAGAAGGCATGCTGTCATATCACGACTATAGTTGTATTCTGCTCTAGTTCTACTCTTAGCACTGTACTTCTCTCCTAGCACTGTAATTCACAGCGTCTACCTCTTTTTCTGTGCTCCCTTCATTAAATCTTTCCAAAGCCTTCATCTCTTTGTGCACTAGTATATGTTGTGCCTTGTGCAATAGAGTGAATTTTTAGATATAGACCTTGTTCTATTGTATATTTTTATCACAACTTATCCATCTTATCTGGATTTCCTGTTTTTTAGAACTGATTTATCATGCACCATATTAAGAGAAGGGAAACTACCTTTATGTTCTGACCATAAAGATGTACTGTCCATTTATTTTTAGAGGTTTAGTTAAACTTTTACTTAAAATTAAATTGCAAATTAATGGTAGGTAGTGTGTAGTAGATGGGATAAAACTCATCAGAATTCCTTAATACAAAGTGAATAGTTAATATTATCACAAAACACACAAAAGGAAGTAGGAGAAACAGGAAAGAAAGTATGGGACATCATGTAAAATAGATTAATCTCTATCAAGGTTGAGGGAGTTGATCCCTCTCCTCTATTTCATCACTAGTGTAATTACACATGGGGCACGGAGTCCAGTTCTGGGCTCCCCATGACAAGATGTGAGCATACTGGAGAGAGTCCAGTGTAGAGCTACAAAGATGATGGAAGGACTACAGCAGCTCTGCTGTGAGGAAAGTGGACGTAAACCTGAAACGCAGAAGGTTCCCTCTGGACATCAGGAAACACTACCCTGTAGGTGACTGAGCGCAGATTACCTAGAGAGGTTGTGGAGTTTCTCCCACTAGAGCAAAGTAGTGTTATTTTTGGCTCTGGTTGGCCATGATGAGCAAGAAGGTTGGGCTAGATGACCTCCAGACATCTTTTCCAACCTCACCCATTCTGTGATTCTGTGAAGTAAATGAAGTAATATAGAATCCAAGGGATTTTCTTGCGTTATTCGTTGCTTAGTCTTTTGTGATACAAATGTACTCATGATAACCATTTATGATGCCACAAATAAAGATTTACATCTTCAGTAGGAACTATAGTGTGGATCAACTGGAGAAACAGAAACCATACTTTGATACAAATATGATTAGTATTGAAAATAGGAAGGAAAAACTAAAAAATAAGCACGTTGTTCTTAATTTCATGGTCTCCAAGGCTTTGCTTTGGTTTGACTTATAAGTGCCTGATTTCAGTCTTTGCATGGTAACTTTAGTTACAGAGAGGTGTCTGTCTCTTGGTTGTAATTATATTTGAAATTGTGGTCTGCATATGAATAATAGAAGGTTCAATGCTTTTTGCTAACAAAAATAGTCTCTTATATATATTTTTTGATGTGTTGTTGCTTAAAGAGTTAAAATGTCTGGTATCCTGAAGTTCTATTGTCTATTGTCATCTCTCAGAATTCACATCTTTGTTGAAAAGATTGATTAGTAAGTACTTTAAGTGTCTCATAACATTTCAGTGAATCCACTGGGGACTGAAATGCTTAATTATCTTCAGAGGAATATTATTATAATGGAAATAATTCAATGAATAAGTTTCTATTCAAACTCTGTTTAAAACATGAAGGTCATTGTTTTATACTAACTTAATTTGAGTGTCCAATTGTAGATGTGTATAACAGCAGTTCTAGTAGGCACTACAAGTTACGTAGATATGATAAACTCCCAAAGCTTACCATCTTATGGACTAGTTAATTAAACATTTTTTTTAACAAACTTGATTATTTCACGCTTGTAATCATGTTATTTTGAGTTATTTCCTAATCCAATATCACTAGGAAAAAACTGTAGAAATTAGAACTGCTTTGGAATTGTTCTGTAATATTGGAATTAACTAAATTTTATACAAGATAACTCACCGTTTTTTAGATTCACTGTTTGTTGGACTAGGTACTAATGTATTTCCCAAAACAAAATAATCAGGATATCAAAACTAGAAGACTTAATGTCAAGAATCAGTGGAACCAGCAGACTCTTGCCCTCTTACACTATTTAGATGCTGCTCTTTCTGTTCCTGACTTGTGTCAGCTTTGAAGGAGAATTGATAGTTTGTGGAATCTCCATTGGTGGTGACATCTCTATAACTACATGAAGGGAGGTAGTAGTGGTCTTGGAGTCAGCCTCTTCTTATGTATAACAAGTGATAGGACTAAAGGGAATGGCCTCAAGTTGCCCGAGTGGAGATTCAGACTGGATGTTAGGAAATGCTACTTTTCCAAAAGAGTGGTCAGACGCTGGAATGGGCTGCCTGGGGAGGTGGTAGAGTCACCGACACTGCAAGTATTCAAGGAATTTAGACATTGTCTTGTGGGACATGGTTTAGTGAGAACTATTGGTGATAAGGGAGTGGTTGGACTGGATGATCTTGTAGGTCTTTTCCAACCTTGGTGATTCTGTGATTCTCTGGCATTTACCGTTTGTTTTTCTATTCTTTTCTGTTTTGCTCCACTTTAAATCAGGAAATAATATTTAGAAGAATATTTACAGTATGAAAAAGATCAGTATCCTTCCATGAAAATAGTCTTTGAAGAGAAATATTTGTGAGATAAACCTACTTCTAAAAGGTAAGGCATAACATTCATCAATCCTATGAAGTTATTGCATAGGTTTCTCCACTCATTCTCCCTCCTCATTTGGGTCAGAGATGAATAGCTATTGAGAATTTTCAGAAAGACTTGAAAATTCATGTAAAGTTATTTTTAATAAATAATACCTAACCTAAAAAGAGAAACAAACATAATGGTTGTTTCATATCGTGTTAACTTCACATCAGACTAACTCAACTCTGAAGTTAAACTCCTACATTTAAAATAGATCTAAATAGTATTGTGAACTGATGTTTTTTAATAACACAAGAGTGCTAATAACACTTTAAGTGAACTCTAATTTAATGCAATTTTAGCTGTATTCAGCTGTGCAGCTACGTCTTGATTAAAGTTATTGTTGGCCTAAGTATAATCACAAGTTGATTTTTTTTTTCCTTTTCTATTTCCTTAGTGTTAAGGATCAGTTGCATTATTCTAATCAGCTAACACTTTAGATACACATCACCAGTTAGTGTCCTACTTCCCTAGATATTATTTACAAGTCAGATATTCAGAGTGGAAAAACACAAAGAAATTCTCCTAGTTCTGTGAAACATCAGTACATTACAATACAGTAAATGAAAGGCTATTATGTCTCAGATTGGTCTGTACACTTAGACTCCCAAAAGAAATTGATTGCTGAATTGATTATAATTTCTATGGAATTGACTGTACATGCATGTTAAGCAATTTTCTACAAAATTACACAAAATTGGAACATCACCATAGCAATATTATATTAAACACAATTGTAACATAATATTACAACCTTAAATAGAAACATGTTTGATATGTATAATGTTCTGTAAAATCCAATCTTATTGAAATGATTTTTATAAACAGCACAAATGTTTATGCTAAACATTTTGCAGTTTGCAACAAGTATAAAAAGATTTCCAAGTTCAAGTGAATGTTTATTGAAAACACTTAGAGATAATGTGTTTGAGGGCAGTAGCAAAGAGTAGGTGATTTTACTCTTCTCCAAAATCATGGTACTTTCCTCCAGATCTCTAAAGAACCTTTTGAGTGGTGGATGCAGATGCAAAGACTAGGGCTTTCATGACCAGCTGCAGGATCTTAGCAACATGCTTTATGTAAAACGTTGGAAAATGCTCATTCATCTCCCATGATCTAGCATACTGAAGACTTTTTGAAGTTAGTATTATGCTTCTTTCCATTAAAAAAAATTAAAAAAAAAATCTTAAACAGGAGTTCTTCCATCATCCTAACATAGAAATTCAACAATATTTCATCTCAATCCATACCATCTGTTTACACTCATTTCTATCACAAACTTCTTGGTGATTTTCATTTTGCCCAAGCTGTCAGTTTAACCTTTGCCAATGTTAACTAACATCCAACAATTGTGGAAGTTCTTCTCAGTCATAGTGCTAGAATAAATTTTCAACAACAGAAGGAATAGCTCAAGATAGCTGAATGGATATGGGAAGTAAGCTTAAAATTATGTAGAAAGCAAGCTGTGTACAGAGGATATGTTAGTGAACATGCTATTTTAAAAGTTGGTAACATTGACAATATACAAATCATACAATGCAGGTATTTTTAATACAATTTAGCTAGTAGTAGCCTTAACACAACATGAATTTATAATTTTTTGTGGCTCATTACAAAAAGAGCTTCATTACAATTGTGTCCAAAATAAAAAATATCTAAAAACAAACAGCAAACAAAAAAACCTACCCTGTAAAATCCCTCTTACCAGAAGATCTCTCGCTCTATTCTTCCACTTTAAAAAAAAAAAATATCTTGTCCTTCTTGACTTCAGAAATAGTGGAGTCTGTTGTACTCCTTCTCAGTGTCTTTAATGTGCCATTATGCACATTGTGAAGAGAAATGTAACTGATCTGCCATTCGTGAATACTGTACTGTTCATTTAACAGGAGCAGGTTCCTTACTGGTCATTTAAAATGAGCTAGTCACTCATTTGGTATTGTTGATGTTACATCTCTGAAAACTGTGGATGATAGTATTAGAGCTTAAAGTTTTTAAATACAAGAAGTTGTGCCCAGAAATATTTGACTTTATAGTTAAATTTAAAAATTGACAAACCTGAGTGTATTTATAATATAATCAAATATGTTCTTCCATTTAGTCTCCATCTACCATCTGTTGCCTATGGTAGTTTAAGGATTATGGAATTAAGTTGACACATTTGGATATATTCATTTAAATATTCAAATCACTAAAAAATATTATGATTCTTTATTGTTTTCAAAAAAATTTTTGGAAAAGGAAAGAACACTTTAAAATACACTCCAAAGAACTGTTTATTAAAAAGTTCTGAATTGTTAGCAGTAGTGATTGGAGACACTGCGGAGACAACAGATTGGCAGAGGCAACTGTAATGCAATGTCATAAAACCGTATTACAATTTTGAGTTTGAACTCAGAAGTACATCTTTTGGGGAACAAGATCACTCTGTTTCTGCTAACGACTAATTTTGTTCATTTTTAGTTTAGCTAAAATAGGTGATTCTCAGTATGGTGAGGTGTTGCTAAGGGAAAACAGGGCTGTTAAAGGATGTTTCTGCCTCTATGTAAGATAGTGTAACTGTTATTAAATCTGTTTTTTCATGCTTCTACAGTAGAGTTAAAGAGTTACTGTATGGGGAAAAAATATAGAAGCTTAGAGCCAGGCAGATGTGACGATATAAAAGATTTTGGCAAAACAATAAAAAAAAAAAAAGTGAAAAAATATAATGTGAAAAAAATATATATTCAAAAACAATTAGGAAGAAAAAGGAGAAAAATCAGCAGTCATACTCTACTCTTCCATCAGTGAGATATCAGTAAAGAAGTTCCATTGTACATCTAGTCATCGGCTATAAATTGTAGTCAGAAATAGCCTATTGAATTTATGAGGCAATGTAAACATGTAGTCTCCTGACTATAGACTGTGTCACCTGTATTAGCAATTTGCTTGCATATCATCAGACCTACATTATTAAAATTGTTTAAGAGTCGTATTTTCAGATATAGAACAACTTCAGGATTTTTTAGCTTCACTTCAGAATTTTGTGTACTGAAACTGCAGAGCCAACAAACCAGGCAAATTATCTATCCATTTGCATGCAATCATAATTAACATAACTTACGCAGCAGGAGAAAGGTACTTGCAAGATCTTAGATTTTTTTATTCTTTATTTTTCCCAAATTATAGTAAATGATAGTCTGGTTAAACACTTTCTAAATTTGGTTCCAGTACCGATCTGTTTCAGATTTATAAAAACCCCATTTCTATTTGTTCTATAACTGTGGATGGACGGCTGACCCAGGGAGGTCAGGTTTATCTCCCCCTGGGTCAGTGCGAGCAAAACAGCTGCCATGGATCACTGTCTCACACAAGAACAGTGATGGGAGTAGACAAAAGGAATGAGGAGCTGAGATAGAGACGACTGTGCCAGGTGCTGTGAGACAAGCTGCAAGCAACTGCAAGTTATGAGAACTGTGCCTTGTTGTACTTAGCATGTTTTTTGTACTGCTCTATATAAATGGCTGTGT
>PPHD01017626.1:0-14954 GCA_002909625.1 Bambusicola thoracicus
CCTGGACCCCTCTGTTCGCTAAGACTGAATGCCAGGGGACTCCCCCTACTAGTCTCTTGAACAATTCGAAGTCCACCCTCTGGAAGTCCAAGGTAACAGTTTTACTATACAAGTGACAAAATGCAAAATTCCTGCTATTCCATTTCTCACTTGGATTTTTTTCAATATATAGCTTCATTTAGATAACAATGTTGTCAAAACTGAGAAGACAATGTAGACATTAACGCAAGAAGAACCCAGACAGTTCATGTCTTCACTCATTTCTTACTGCTAACTGCCATACACGCCCATGCATTGCACTATTTATCTGATAAACCTGTGCAGATTTTCCTGGCCAGGATGCAGTCCTTTGCTCTCAAGTTTTACTCCACATTTTATCCACTTTCATGGCTTTCTTACCAATGGTGTGTTCTTACATAGCAATAAACAATAAACGTGAATGCTCTCAAGAAACACCATTACTAGGATCACTCACCATTTTTTATATTACTATAGTGTATCTTTTAGTCACTAAGACAACAGCAGAAATGTATGTCTTTCACTTTATTATTTGGTTGTTTTTTTTGTTTTTTGTTTTGTCTGAAAAAGTTCTGTTTTATAAACTTCACACTGGCCTCGACCCTGTGATATAAAAGAACACTAATGCTTTGGCATGAAATATGTGATCAATAATCTTTCTAGTGGAGAAAAGACAAAAATGAAATTCTATTTCTACTCTCTCGGGATCTGCTGTAGAAGAAAGAGGCCCATGCAAGCATCAACATTCGCTGGTTCTCTGGCACAAGTGGGAGATAAATTTCTATGTTTTTGCCTTTTTTGTTGTTGTTTGTTTTGTTTTTGTAAAATGCAGTCAATCTTAGATCCACAAAAAATTCCCCACCAACAAGCAAACAAATAAAATCAATAATCCCGTAAAATATAGTCACATAATCACAACTCTTTTATATGTAGAAATAAAAATACTAAATCTTGTATGATAGGCACCAGTGATGCTATTTCATTTACTAGTTTAACGTATTTAAAAAACCATGAAGACATCAACAGTATAAGAAACAAAGATAGAGCAGAAAAATCCTTTCCACCTGATTTTCTTTGCTGCCACCTTTTAGCATACAAGTATTCTTTCTGTTAGACTTCCATGTTTGCTAAGTAATGCAACTACCTTAGGCATACATGAGAATATCTATACTGAAAAATCTATAGAATAATTAGAAACAAGATAGATAGGTGCACATACACACACATATGTAGATATATGCATCTAATCACTGAATTATTTTTATGCATTATAATATATTATTTATTATATTTGAGAAAATGAAGAGATGTAAGGGTTTTATAAATTGACTAAATATACATAATTATCTTGTCTTTTAAGAGTTGTTGTGTAGTTTCAGTCATTGAAGGTACTGAAAACAAAACCAAATGTGGCCCAGGCAACCCGCTATAGTTGTCCTACTTTAGAAAGGAGCTGGACATGATGATCTTCAGAAATCCCTGACAACCTCAACCATTCTGTGAGGTCATGCTTGTTATTACAGCATGGCAAGGATCAGTCACGTCAGCTGGAGGCTGTAGATACCCCTTGGGGGTAGGAGGGCAGGGTTTTGTAGCCAGAACCTATTCCAGCCTGGCAGGGCAGTTTGGGGTAGCTCCATCTCTGGGCGTTCAATGCCTGCCTGGGGATGGGTTGAGGCCAGGCCTGACTGCCAGCCCACAGGTGGGTCTGCACTCAGAAGTCATACTGAAGAGTGAGAACAGGACCCTGCAGTAATAGAGTGCAGGGCCTCACAGATAGAAAAGGGAAAGTAGCTTCACAGAGTAGAAATCAGGGGCAAATAGAGATAGTTTATGTAGAGAGTGTTAGAAAACAATGGATTCCAAACACTTTCACAGACACTAGGTCTGGAATAACAAGGAGGATGAAGGCCATAAATATAAGGACTGGAGAGCAACTCAAAAACATTTGGCAGGGAGGTGATTGGATGTCTACAGGGCAAGCTGAAACTGGTTCGGGGGATGCCTCCCCTTCGGGGTCAGAAGTTTGCAGCGAGGAAGACTACAAGCCTTCATCATCATAACCTACTATGCACGCGCAAGGGGGGGAGGGACTGCATGCTAATGGGCTCTCAGGAATGTAATGAATATGTATCCAAATTCCTGTCAACTATTGATTATGTATTAGTTCGACCTACATCTATAGCATGATTTCTCCCGATGGTGTGCAGGTTAGGTGGAGCGATTCCCCTTACACCAGGGTGTATGTGCATCACCAATAAACACATGCCTGCTCTATATCCTTACTGGCTATAGGGTCTGATTTCCACACGTCAATACAAGTCAGTGCCACAACTTGGAATGGGTCTCAAGTTTGTGACCACTGAAGCAGTTTCAACATGGAGCATGTAAAGCCTCAAAGTGCACCTAAGTCCCAAAGGTCAAGTTGATATACATAAGGTCAAATGGTAACAGTGGAATAGACCTACCCATTCCAGGCCTACATTTATTACTTTTTCCGTTGAAGAAAGTTGGCTCGAAAAATAAGCAAACAGCAGGAACTATCAGCTTCATTCACATTTGGAAGAGGTTGCATAGCAACAATTTCATAGCTGTCTTTCTTCTATCTGGAAATTTATGAATGTCAGGGTGATTGCTTGGATTAATTACCTATTTTGCTATCTTTAATCACTCATATACTTTGGAATTCATATCTAGAACAAATGAGATTTTCCAAAAAATACTTTGCACTACTCTAAAAAAAATTGACTCACATCACAATAAAATACAAAGCAAAACATGTCCTAGATTTAGACTCTAAAGCCATTGTTCTTCACTGACGATTGTAACAGTTTCCTGGAAGACAAAAACTTAGATCAGGTCACTGTTTTAGGCCTAAGTGTGACTTTTATAAATCAGAAGTAATGTATTCATTGGACTAATGAATAAGAAAAAAGGTGGGATATAATTTCCCCCAACCCATAGGATTACAAAACACTTCTCATTAATGATTACACTTATACACTGTTATACTCCTGGATAATATGGAAATTATATCTCTCACTAAGATTTTCAGCTGAGTAAGTGACCAATCAAAACTGATTGGTCAATTTGAAACAGATTTCTATGGATAGCCGAAGTTTCAACAAATTTATAATTTTTGTAGAAAAATAAATTCTTTCCCACTTATAACTGAAAATTCATTCTCAGATCTCTCATAGTTTAATAAACAGTTTATACTTGCTTTGCATCAAAGTGTGTGCTTTTTACTTTCTGGATTAGAACACATAAAAAAAGAATTTACTTTTATGTTACACTCCGATCATTTCATTGCTGTTGGAAAAAGTTCATCACTGGAGTTTGAAGACTTCGGACCTCTTCACATATTGTTCATATTCAACCATCACTTGAAAATAGTTTCTCTTCTGCTATGTAACAGCGATGTTGATCCACAATGCATTGAATGGAATATTAATTGGCCAACTAAATACAGTGGATTACTAAAGCAAAGAATATGCTGAGGTACCCTTAGGAAGACATCACTTTATCATTGTAAGGCACTGAAACTTTGGAAAGGTACAGTGTAGTTTCCTGAGTTAAGCAATAATTAACAAGTCTCTACGAACTATTCTTCAGGCCATAAACAATCTTGTGCACTGTGTACAGCAATCAGTTCACAGAGGATTTGGCCTTTGGTACTACTCACAATTGGCTTATTAGATTTGATGTGAATTTTTGAAGTACAACAGAGAAATACATTTTTAATCTTCAGTGTCTTTATATTCAATTATTACTGAAATTTTAAAAGACTGGATGAAATAATCTACATGATAAGTGATTTAAAGACAGACTCATATGTACAGAATTTTTTTTTTAAAGGAAGGTTTAAATCATGCTTATTAAAACAAAACATTTCAGTTCTACCCAAGGAATTTTGTGTTTTGCTGTTGTTGCTTAAAAAATAGAGAGCTTTATATGCAAATATTTGACAAGGTCCCATGAAAGTGAAATATTTCTGATGTAAAGTATCTCTGAAGTCAGAGATACTGTTAGACTCTTGGTACTATAATATGTTATCTGCTGTGTGCTGTGGGTTGCTATGGTATGAAAGACAAACCCATCTATGTGATTTACTTGGAATAAATCTTCCTACTTTTGCTAGATCAACAACATCATCTATCCATGTGCAGTCTGGTCAGCCACTCAATCTTTTGCCTAGTCAAAAGTATATCATTTGTTTGAATCTTCTAGCTTTCCCTATTTTTCAATCTAAGTTTTAACACATAGGTTTGCCTTAACAAGTTTTTTGATGTCATTTCTTAAGTGCTATCTTTCTGCAGAATCTGTTTGGTACATCTCCTAGGATATTATTCTCACCTTAAGAAGTTCCTCCTGCAGTTGCTTCACAGCACCTTTTAAAAATCCTTCAAAAAAATACTCTTTTGCTTTATGTACAGCTGTGTTCTACATCTATATGCACAGAAGGAAGGTCCAAAACACAAACACAGTATATATTTTTTAAACATTTTCTAAAAAAGATGAAAAATCTGAGTAATTTTTTAAAAGTTACTAATGTATCTGAAAAAGCAGTCCACATAAAATTAGAAAAGATGTAATAAGATTACATTCAGTTGTAACAGGTACTATCATAATGAGCTGCTAAGCCCCAAATACCTTTGAATTTTTGTTAAAAGAATGCTGACACCTTCAAAAAGTAGATTTACTAACACTAAATTGATTTGCATAAAACATGTTCTGTTACCCCTTCCACCTGTATGGCTATCAGATCTATTTTTGCAGAACTGCAAGTTTATCCAATTTTAAAAAATCGTACTTCCTCTACACAACAACAGTAGAAAACTGAGATGGGCAATGCCAAATTTAAATGCAATGACTAACATACAAATATTTCAGAATGTGATCAATCTTTTTCAGGCATTTAATATGTCAGTTCTCAGAATTCAGTGCTTTTCCTCAAACTAAATTAGAGTTAAAGAATGAGGCTAATTCTATAATCATGCACATTCTGATAAAAAGCCAAACACTCTGTACTGTCAGTGCAAGCCACATCATCATTAAAAACAAACAAAATCTCAGTGCAGATTTTTATGTACTATAAGAGCATTTAGTAGATAAAAAGCAAAAGGAATTGTTAATTCTGAGTGTTTTGAATAAGTATAAGAAAAAACTCCTTGCATGTTGAAGTCTGAAATTCTCTCCAAACAACACCTCTAGGTGTTCAATTTGAGTTGTGTTCTTGTCGTTCTATTTATTCAGAGTGACCTGTTGTCTGATCCCTTCTTTGTTTTTGGCTCAAAGCTTGCTTTCTGAGGCATTTCTTGCAATAACACTCTGACTTATCTAGGAGATGACAGGTGGGTGTTGCCGTGTGGCAGTCCACATCACTTTGTTGACAGGTTTACATTTGAAAGCATTTCTTTGGAGCTGTTTGCCTTTGGAAGAGAGTGCTCAGAAGTGTTAACTTGTGGAAGATCTGGCCTGTAACCCAATAACTCCAGCTTGGTACAGGAGACTGAGGGATTATACTATCGTATATTGTGAAGGCAGTATACAAGTGAGCGCCTTCCTGCTCCCTCTTATCTGCTGTCAAGGCCTGGAAGATAGGAACAAAAGGAATTCCTACTGAGATCCAAAAGCCAGAAGCTGTCACTCCAAAAGGAGCTGACTCAACCACTTTGAACTTATAAATTTATACGTTTCTACTGCTGTTGGAAAATAAGTCGCTGTCACCATCATCAACTGAGCAACAACCTATCACTACTGAAGATCAGCATCTGAACTACAAATCATGCTGGACCCATGGTGGTGACACTCTCTCTCTTGCTTTCTACAAAGACTCCTTGCTTTTATTTCCTATCTCTTTTTGATCACCTGCCTTCCCTTCCCCATCTCCTTAAGCAACTAGGATTTGTAATAAACTGTTTGGGCTAACATTGGACCTGTTGTGTCTTACTCTTGCCATTGGGTATACATATATTAAAAGAACTTCCTCTCCCTCCTATGAATTGGAGCGAGACACCTATGTGTGCTGAGAAGTCAGGAAAACGTGTTATCCAAAAGATGAGTCAAACAGTAAGATACTGTAGGACATGAAAAATGGTGTAGTCTTTCATAACTGACTTGTTGGGTAAAGATGAGTGCCATTGGTGCAATGAGGTATAAAATAATACTTTCATAATTCACACACAGAAGTGTCTTACTGCAATTATAGTTTTATGTTGTAAAATGGAGTATAAAAAATATTTATATAAGTTAAGAAATACGGTTTATTGATTGCAACAGTTTTTATTGCCATTAGATCACTCAACTCCAACTGTCTATTTTAAATACAATTAAGCAAGCGTTTGAGTAAAGGAATAGTTGTGACTTTTAAATCTTTATAAAGAGCACTGCCAATTTTCATTTCAGTGGTCGATTTTTTCCTTGCCTGAACTGTTTCTTTTTTACTCTATTTTATGGAAGTTTTTAATGGTTTCTGCTTGTTTTCTTTACAATCTATTTCAAACATTATATGAACTGTTTTACTTACTTTACTTACTTTTACATTACTTCTGTCTAAGCAGTGGGGTTGAACTAGGTCATGTCTCCATCTTTCTTTAACCGCTTGTACATAGATGTATATTTATGCTCAACCTTGAGGTGGTCAACCAGTCAGAGCCATGTAAAGCAGACTTCATCTACATCTGGTGATGTGGACCACATCAGACTGACATATGTACGTTAGTCCAAAAGTAATACTTTCCATTTATTTCCATGGAAACTACAACAGATGCAAAGAAGACTATAACACTACTCGATAAAGCAATTTCTCATCTACAAAACATTATTTGTCATAATCACTACTATTAGCTATGCATTTTTGCCAGCAATGGATGAGAGCCTGCATACTGTGTTCATAAATAACGGCACCAGCTGAGGTGACCACCACTGGAAACACACCACCCACCTCCTCACTGTGCTTGTGTCAGCATCACAAACATTCAGCAAGCATCAACAAATGTCAGTGATAGCAATTTTTTCCTCATGGCGTAATTCAATTACACACCTTTGCTTCATATGCGTTTCCATGTAAGAAAACATTTTGTCAGTCTGCCCCTCTGCTGCCATCTGTCACACAGTGAAAAAATGTAATAGAATATTGGTGGAAATGTTCAACCTCTACTGCTACCTCTGACTTTGTCAGCCAGCATAATAAAATAGGAGGCATTACTTTTCAAGCAGTTTTCAGATATGGTAATTCTCATTTCTGTGGGTACTAGCTCAAGTTTCCTTGCAGATATTTTCAGGTGTTTATCTCCAAAAATGCATCACTATCTCTCTCTCCTGCTGACAGGTAGTAGAAAGGAAAAGTGAGGCACAAAGGGATATTACTTGAATGAATTGACAAAATCTGCGTTAACTTTTTTTTCGGTTGATTATGATCCACATAATCTCTAGTCTCCTTGGAGTGGGATGGCCTGGGACTCAGCACTGGGAAGCTTATGTGCAAGAGTTCAGCAAAGCCTGCAGGCTCTGAGAAACTGTCACTAGAGATTATGGTCAATGTTTTAAAGCTATACTTGAAGATAAGCCTTGTGCAAAACATGGCCCGGACATCCCACTGGGACTGCCTATGTGGTGTTATCTCCACAGCATTTGTTAAGAATATGAATGTAGACAAGCTGAATCAAATACACCAAGCTACATCTGCACAAAACTAGTCAAATTAAAGAGGAAAATGACAATCAGGTATGTAAAATGATTACCAATGGAACAAGAGCTGGGGAAAGCGGGGTCACAAGTGACCGGGTGGATGTCTTTTGGGGCAAGTTTTTACCCTGGTGAATTAACTATAATACAGTGTTCAGAAATTTGCATGTGCTTGTTAGTATTTTGTAAGTGTCTAGTATCACATTTATCGTTTTGTTGATTCTGAATGTGCAATTCAGTAGTTCTCACATAATCACATCATTAAGAAATCAAAAGGCATTGAACTTTGCTTGATTTGGCTATATGAATTGAGTAGCTTTTTTCCTGTGCAGCTGTATAAATAAACAAATTGAGCATGCACGACTTCTCTCAAACCAGCCTGGCAACTACATGATCCACACCAGCTAACCAGAGGATTTACATGCAAACCTAGGAAATTGCTAAGCTAAAATGCTATAATAAAAAAGGATATTTTAAGGAAAAATAAAAGAAATGTTAATAAGCTTTAACAGTTTACCTATCCATTGAACTAGTTTTTCAGAAAATCTGAGAACTCAAATATATATTCAGTCTTTCATAAAGATTATGCAGATTTTGCCAAAATGTCCTGTTTCTAGGGAGAGATGCATACTCATTTCTTTTCTACTGTTAAGGAAACCAGTAACCTACTGGTTCAAAGCATCACTTTTACATCCGGTGAAACAAATTAACATCAGTTCTCTCAATCACTGCTTTCAAAAGCATGTAACAATAAATGAATGCTGGACATTTTTTAGTGGTGATGAAGTACTGTTAACACAACAATAGATTTCTTATTTGTCTCATCTAATACTCAAAATGCAGAAGGTTAATTATAAATAATTAATTCTTCATAGTTTTAACTGTGTAAAATTATACATTCCAAATTATAAATTCCAAACTTATGCTATCTGAGGTCTTGCTTGACTTCATAAGGATGAGTGTCTTGCTGGACCAAGCCCAGCTGAGTACATAAAAAGGGATTTGCTTTGGGATATTTAATTAGGTTGAATGCAATTTGTATTACAATAAAAATTCCAACAGAATAATTTCATACATTTCAGAATTCCATCTTGATCCCTGGGATCTTCATTGAAATATTATAGATTTTGGAACTTATAAGTACAGCTTCACTTAATTATAGGTAGAATTATGTGTTTGAATTCATACAGTACATATTTTGCTAGAAAAGTTATTTATGAAACTGTCTTTATAAACCTTCGAAGGACTCATGAGGAACATTCAGCTGCTTCATGACAATAGATACTTAGAATGTTTCTCTATAGCTGAAAATCTATGCACAAGCTTCCGTCAAAATGACAAGAGATACCCCTGGGATATTCTTTGGAATAGATTTTAATAGCACAGTATATCGAGCATTGCATTTAGAACATCGTATCAGAACAACTACTAAACAAAGTATTTTTCATGCATACACTATAGCAAATCCCTTTTACGTTACATCATGAAAACTAAATTTATTGATCTAAAAATTTTGGTCTTGTAGTCCTGCATAAACTACATTTTTTGTATTATTCTTATTACAGAAGGATGATAAAGAAGAACTGCTTTGAATAAAAGTGATGGAGTATAAATGAAGCAAAGTTTACACTTAGGATAAAGATATTTGATTACACAGAAATAAGATATGAAATATTTCAGCTAATGTACAATAGATATGACAAGCCTCTTGGATGCCTATCCCTCCTGAGCAGACATGGTGAATTTGTATTAGTCAGGGGATTTTATCCATTCACCTTATTTTAAATGCATAGGTCTGGAAAAACTGAGCATCTACAAGTCTTCTGAGGAAAATTCCTGGAGCTTTAGCCTGCCTCCTCATCTTTAATTCTCATATTAAATTCTCATGCAGCTTAAGTGAGAGAAGGGATGTTCTTATGTAAATTTCATTTAATTATATTGTAGTCTTTTAACTCCCTTGGTTCATCTTCAATTTGTCCAAAGAATTGATAGCCATTACCAAAATGGGTAGGATATGATAGTAGATGTTTTTGTTTGAATTGTGAAGCTGCAGTTAATGCTTCAATTCTGCAACAGTGAGGTCTTTTTCTATAGTGTACATGTACATGTACCTATTCATAAACATATGCATATGCTTATACACATACACATATAACACTTCTACAGTTTTAAGTTATATACATAAATTTATGTTTACTACTAAAGAAGTGGGAAAAAAACAGTGTCATTACAGAGTGTTCTAACTAAACATTCAATTATATGTTTGATATGCCTAATACATGAATACCTCACTCTGTGGAAATTTCTGTTTACATAAGACCCTATCAAAAACAAAAACAAACAAACAAACAAAAAAACTTTCTGTCATGGTATTTTCCAAGGGATTACCTCAGATGAACACATTTGAAAAGAAAGTTGCCCTTTTGTCATCTTCAGTTTCTTCTATGAGTGAGTTATTATTTTCCAACACAAAACTGATGACAAGGAAAAAGAAATATTACAATTATTCACGTAGCTTTATTTTCAGTTTGATCCAATGCTTGAAGCAATTAAAACAAAGCACTAACTTTGATAATTATAGCGTGTAGTGTACAATGTGAGCTACCAGATAAATACTTTACTACACATCAAAGCAGTACTCATTTTCAGACAAAAAGTAGGGTAGACTTAAAAGTGCACAAGCATCCTAACTCCAATTAACCACATTACCCATGGTCTTATTTGCTGTTAAAACACGATATATCATACAATATTTTTAACAGTTAGATTCTGAATCCTGGTACTTCTCTGTCAACATAACTTAATGAAGGGTGTGACTAGACTTTACATAAACTCATCAAGGTAGTATTAAATATTGATCTCCTAGTGTGCTGGAGCAGATCATGTACTCATTTAATCAATTATTAAATTAGCTCTTTATTTTAGGATTAATATTTTAGAGCATTTGAATACAAACTTCAGTGTAACTAAGCCATTTGTAACTTTATTTTTAAATGGAAGATCAGGCAGCAATATTCTATGTTTAGAGTTCTAAAGTATAAAACTGTCCTGTCTGTAATGCTTGCACATTTATATATTATGTATACAATTTCAGAAGCCTACACTATGTACAGATTCTGTGAATCGGAAGTGTAATGCAATATTCTGGGAAATGCTTGAAGGAGTCTACGTTTAAGAATCAGGTCTAGATTAGTGATGACCTCACTAAACACACTGAATATTCGACCAAAAAAAAAAAAAAAAATCTTTTTCAGAAGTTTATTGAAGCAATTATCAGGAAAAGTACATTAAAAGTTATCTTCAAATAAACCACTGTATGACTAAGTATGAGACAGTTTAGTTGTATTTGATCAAGTCATTACTTCCAAGCACATTGCTCCCTCTCCACAGAGTCAGGGTCTTTGTGTTTGCCTTGGCAAGAATCATCTTAGAGGAAAGAAACTCCATCAAAACTTGAATTTGAAATCTGTCTCCCTGTTCCTTTCACTTTTCCCTATCCCTTCCCCTGCATTTAGAAAGTATAGATTGTGGTGGTTTCTTGACCTTGATTGAATGGCCAAACTGAACTGAATGATTCTGAGATAACAGCACACTCTTAACATGGCTAGAATACAGTACCAAAACTAACACAAAGCTGTGCTGTAATAAATTGCTGGGTACTTTCTGTGAGGTTTTCAATTTTAGACTGCCTTTCAAAGATTATGAAGTGGTCATACCACATGACTGTATGTCAATAGAGATATTCATGTCCTATAGTTATTACCTTCTTAATAGCTTTAATTTGTTCTTCAAATAAAATCAGTGGAATAGAGATTTCAAAGATTATAACCCCTTACAAATGTAATAAATGGAAATAAAATGTATTGCTGTATCTAATGAGGAAAAACATCAATAAATTCCATCAGTATCAGGTCTATGAGACACCACAAAATACATAGCCTTCAGTGATCCTGTTCTTCACAGTGCACATGTACTTCTCTCAATTATTCTTACAGAATTATTTTTGTTTACCACTCAGGGAGGAAGAAATAAAAAAGTCAGCTCAAGGCTTAAAACTGTTTATACATGGTACTGTAGCTGTAGATTTAAAGCATCTAATTGGACATCTTCTAAAAGAATGTATTAAACCAGCGCTTCAGGAGCCAAAGAGTTTTACCATCTTTTACACCGTCCTGACAGTGGCCTTAAAGAAAGAATGGGAATCAATGGACTCAAGGAACTAATGGATCTGCCAGTTCTCTGAACATCTTTAAGAACCATGATCTAGACAAGTGATCAAAGATAATGGAAAGAGTGAAAAACAAAGGCACCAGAGTGAAGAGCCTGAAATAACTTCTGATATATTTCAGGTTTTTCTTTCCTTTCTAATTTTCTATTATGTTGTTTATCTACCTTATCTCTTAAGTATTTCTTGTAATTCCAGTCATTTATGACAATTAACAGAGGTTACTCTGATTAAATTGTGACAGGATCACATACTTGTATTTTACAAGCACTCGCACTTCATTTCAAGTAGAAGTGCACTGTGATTAAAGTATTTGCTGTGCATTAACTCCAGTAGCAAGCGAAGAACCATAGCAGGATGGATGCAGAAATTCGAACAGCAGAAGTGAGAAAACTCTCAGGCAGAGATAAAAACAGCTTAATAGGTAAAGCAAAGCTGAACACACAAGCAAAGCAGATGTTTAGCTATTTACAGGAAAGCAGGATTTCATGACGCATAACAGTTACCTGGGAAGTCAAACATAAATCTAAATCTTTCCTTTTCCTATTTCTTTTCCCCAGTTTTTATAACTTAATCCACTATATGGTATAGAATATCCCTCTTGTCACTGAGGGTCAGCTGTTCCAGCTGTGTCCCCTCCCAACTTCTTGAACACCCTCAGGCCCCCCACTGGCAGAACAGCATGAAATAGCCTTGATGCTATGTGAGCACAACTCAGTTATAGATAAAATACCAGTGTGTTGTCAATATAATGTCCATAGTATGAACAATATTACAGAGGCCAGGTCACAATATTACTTCATGGCAAATGAAGATACTACTCTTACTAGTCTGAAGAAGCTAAAAACAAAACAAAACAAAACAGAACAAAACAAACAAACAAAAAAACAAAACAAAACAAGAAAACCCACAGTCACTAAAAAAAAAAAAAAAAAGGATATATATATTTTTGCCTTTAAAGGCTAAATCAAATAAATTTCTTTTTAGGATAATGTAGGGAAATACTGGTAGGGTCTTTAAAGGGCTAATATCCTTTGAAGTGTAAGCTCCAACATCTAGTCTTGCAGAGGTCTCTCCAATTTTATTTACTGTATCGAGGATAACTGTACACTGCTGTCTCATTTATGTCTGCTGAGAAATTGTTAGGTGAGTATTCAGCAAAGGAGCTGATTCATCATTATGTTCTACTCTGCAAACTAAGAAGAAACATACACAGTTCTAGCGGTAAGATCAGACCAGTGGCATTCAACTTTTAACTGAGTCTCCAGAATTCTTGACTAAAAAGTCAGGTTCTTCCTGAATGCTTTCCTGCATTTAGACCCATGGGCCTTGCAGCTGAACTACACAGTAGCCTAGTTACAATTGAAGGGATAGAGTTCTCCATTTAAAATACTAGAGCCAGTCACTCACTCAGACTGTAACATCTGTGTATTCAAACATAGGATAATCTACCACCCAGACCTCTCCTATGCAGCACTCCTAAATGCTGAAGTCACCTGGTTGCTAGATAAAAGTTACATGTCCAAAGGGATGCATAAGTTTTCCATGTATTATAAAGAAATTAATTAATCTTGGAGTTTAGGCTCAACGAAGACAATTCTCTTCCCATACTACACATCCTCATGAAGGAGATGGCACTGTGGTAGTCAGCTGACCAGAAAAGGAGGTACTGCTAAATAAACAGACTTTACCCACCTGTTCTATTTGTTCTTGAAACATTTGCTAAGACAGAATGATCCTTAGGCATTCTTGAATTCAGTTCTTAATTTCAGGCACAATTTTACCTTCTGTTCTCTTTCTCTGTTCACAGCAGTTGGATCAGAGATCCAATATTTGCCTTAGAATTAAGAAAGAAACTATGAAAAGGAATATTTTTGGAGGAGACCTGAAGCTTATACTTTTCAGAAGATTGAAGACACTTCCACTCTAGTGACACACCTTTCATCACTGTCAAATCTTTCTTTCTTGTACTAACAAATGCTTTAGTGATGGAATTTTACCAGTTGTCTTCCTCTGACAGTCATTCATTAAAGCACACTATACTTCAGGCAAAAAGAAAGAAAGAAAGAAAGAAAGATAGAAGAAAAGAAAAAAAAAAAAAAAAAAAAAAAAAGGCATTTTCTGCTCTCCAAGAAGCTGCTGAAAGAATAAAAGAACTCAAACCACAAATAGATGACTTCTATCTCACGAAAAACAAATCAGAAAAGTAAAACCTGTCTTGCCAAGATATAAAAAGTACTCTTTGTTCTTTCTATTTTCAATAAAGAACTTGTCACTACAAATCTTTCATTCACATTCATTCTGATCTCTACTGTAATTATCCAATCCTTAGCAATGAAGTGCAGCTAAGACATGTTCTTGACTGAATTTAGAAGCTGATCTCCCAACATTCTATCTGATTAAATGCCATGATACAAAGAGATCACTGTTATTTCCACTCCAGTAATTTGTACATCTTGGAACTTTTGAAAGAAAATCTCTTGTATGTGTCAGAAAGGGATCTAATTTGAGCTAGGTTCAAAGAAAATCTTATTTTGTTAACAAAAGAAGAAAGAAAATATGAACATCGAAAAGAAAAAAAATATATATGTACATTGACTGCATAAAATTATTTATCAGGGCAAGTATTGTCTTCAAAAAAGCAATCTTTGTGCACTTCTTTGCTTTAGTTGGTTTACTTTTTGCATATCTCAGGTCTCAAGGCCTTAGAGCACGTTCAGAGAAGGGCAATGAACTGGTGAGAGGTCTGGAGCACGTCTCATGAGGAGCAGCTGAGGGAGCTGCGATTGTGTCAGCGGTTTATGGGCCGGTCGGGCCCGGTTCCATGACTAGTGGGGCAGAGGGATTCCGCAGAATCCGTGCCTCCAGGAAGGGAAACCCAGGGGATCCCAGAACAATTAAAAACAGTGGCAACAATCTGAGGAGAAACAAACTAATTTACTAAATATGCAAGATAACACACTATAATACAATATAAATAAAAAATAATTGAGAGAAAGATTGTCCGAGAGCCGAAAGGCCT
>PPHD01017627.1:0-14953 GCA_002909625.1 Bambusicola thoracicus
GGCCTTTGCATTTTTTTAATAACCAAAGACAAACTTGGGAAGAGACACTGCTACTGCAGCTAAATACTGAAAGCACACATGGTATGTACTAGTTTACTTCCACCAGAGCCTTTGGAGAACAAAAAAAAAAAAAAAAAGAAAAACCCAAAATCACAAACAAACCCTTACACTTCCCCTATTGCTACAACGAACAATAAAAAAGATCTGTTTGACTTAAACTTCATAAATCTTCATCACAGAGATAGATTGTACTGCAAGAGTCACAGTACTATTCCGAAATGAGACAACTGTACAGTTGTATCCAATGGAAACACACCAAAGCATCGGTAGGGAAGCTAACTTTGTGCAATTCTTGTGTGTTTACTCACCATTGCCAAGTAGGACAGTGGTGAACTAAGTGATCGCCAGCTGCGACAAACTGTTAAGGCAAGAAAAAATTAAAGAACTGTTAAATATAGCATAAGAAAGCAATATGCAATTCCTGCAATACTACTACTATTTCAGTTGTATATTTCTCTAATGCTTACTACACAGTTAATCTGTTTATACTAGTTTAATGCTTTCTTTAAACTATTTTTCAGCTAATCATAATGTCTTACAAAACTAAGTCAACTTCACCTGAAGGAAATGCATACTAACCATTGTTTCCTAGTCCAAGTTACATCGTTGACTTTGTGATGAATAAATTGTTTTTATTTGCTACTCTTCATGTTTGACAAAGACATTGAAGAGATGAATGAGATGAATAACCAAGCTGAAGCTTTCCATCCAAAATCAAACCAGTAAAAACATTTATGTATATTTATTTGAATTTCAGCTACCAAAAAAAAAGTTTAATTCTCTTCTAGTGTCCAAAGCAATTTTGCAGCAAGAACAGAAGTGAGACTGTCACTACTTCATTGAAGTAGTGAGGTAACTGCAACAGAGGAGTAAACAGTATGCTTTAAGAAATGAGCACCAACCACCATATTTCACCACTGACATTTACTAGATATGGATAACCACGCATTTAGTACATTGAAAAAACTTCTGTAGAACTTTGTTCCAAAGAAATAACTTTCAAAAACCTTCACTCTACTTTTTCTTAGTATCAAAGATAACAGCTATTTCACCGTGCAAAAACTGTACCAACTCAAAATCTACCCAGCATATTCTAACCCACTGGGCCTAGCTTTCCTGCACAAACTGTGAAAAGGAAAGCTGCATTTAAGAATAATGATTTCAGTGCTCCATGCACTAGTTCAATTTGGAAAGAAGGTACATACCTAATGCTACAGCTGTTTTCTTCTCCTAAAATGCCAGTTTACAACAATGTATTTGTAAGCTGCCCACAAGGCATTATGGAGTGACACAGCAAGCCTGCAGCATAAGCATCAGCCATTTTCTCATTGTGCCTTCCAATGCTCAGCACACAGTGGAAAACACCAGATCACGTACTGCATGAGTTAGCAGATTTGATCTCTGCAAAAGCAAAGTTTCAACCATTCTCCAAGAGAAGCCTCTAGTTGAAGTGAAATTTTCAATTTAAGGAAAACAGTAATTCCTTGCAACACATAGGCAAATTCAAAAAAATAATAATAAACTAGGCTTTACATAATAGTAAATACCACATGAAACTCCAGAATCATCTAAAATTCTCTGTCCAGGGAACTGGAATAGTGCTTGCAGCTCCACTGTTAAAAGACATTATTTAAGATGAAAAAATTCAAAGTGTTCTTTGCACGTCTTGTAAAGCAGAAACCTAAAAGAATCTCTAAATTTCACTTGCATTTTTCTTTAGCTTGGACTACAGAATTAAATCACGTGGTTTCACTTTTTATTTCTACTGTGCTACTGCTACTGTACCTTAACTGGTAACACAAAATTGACAAGGGAACAACTTTAGGAGAACATCTCACTTCTGCTCTTGAAAAAAAGGATTTTAAAGATTTGCCTATCCTCACATATGAAATTTAAGGGGTTATCTTTATGAGATATTAATTAACAAGAACACATGACAGACAAGAACTTGCTAAAATTAAATCAATTACACAGATACAAAAAAAAAGTACAAATGTTGAATTTGATTAGTCATCATTAGCGTTATTATCATAGAATGGTTTGGGTTGGAGGGGACATCTGATATCATCAAGTTCCAACCCCACTGCTACAGGCAGGGACACCTCCCACCAGACCAGGCTGCTCAGAGTCCTACCCAGTCTGACCTTGAATATTGCTAATAGATTCATCTTCACAGACAAGCCACAAGATCATAGAACCATTAAGGTTGGAAAAGACTGGTTAGATCATCCAGTCCAACCCCAACTCAACCCCACCATGCCCACGAAGTCACGTCCCTCCTCACAAAGTTTACCACAGTGGTGAGTGTCTCAGACTAAGATGCAGGAAAAACAAGTTAAATTGAAGTTCATTACCCAGGAAATCTAAACTCATTCAAAGATAACATCCTAACATCATCACAGATGACTGCAACTCTTTAGCAATCACTATTCTATAAAGAACAAACCATCAGTGAGTAGAAAAGGCTGTCAAAGAGACAATAAGCAGCTCCATGCTTCAGTCCTACCTAAGTTTAAGAAAACAATTTGTCTTGCTGGATAACCATTTCTCTTGAGTACAGCTTTGAAGGATTCAGTTTATCCATCCTATCAAGCATCTGTGTTTACACAGATAATGCATATCATTTGCATTATTTTACTGACACATAAATACTTCAAACAGCTTAATGTAGCACAGAGTGGTTCTTGCCACTATCTTCTTTCGGTTCTACTACTGAGTTCTCTCCTTCATCAAGATCAAGAAGGGATTAGGCACCAGTACATTAATTTATACTTCCTCTGTAAAGTTATACTTGTTTTATATCTAGACAATAAATATATTAGTACATAAAATATATAAACACCTACACATATTGTTATCAACACAGCAGAACACTTCATCACTATGCCTGTTCTTCTGAGTACGACTCTTCTGGATGGCAGAGAGCACAAATGCTTGCATGTCTCATAGCACACAAGAAAAACATCAGCTACCAACATTAGGAAAAACACTCCTGCCCATACTAGCTGCAATTGGTTCAATTTCATCTTCACATCTGTAAGTCATCACATCTCTCTTTCATTCTACTTAACACTCTGAACACTGTTCAGTAAGGACAATGTATTTACACAACAGTAGCATTTTAATGTGAGAAGAAGCATAACCAGGGAGTCCAAATAGCACTGCATAATCAGTGTTTTTACTATTCTATAAAACATCATTTTTTTTCCTTCTTTCAAAATTGCAACTGCTTGGTACCATGAAGCAGCCTACAGAGGGGAAAAAAAAGGAGAAAAATGAAAGCATTGAATGCTTACTGAGGACAAGCATACACAATGATTTAGCCATGGTCTTGGAAGGAACCAAAAGTGAGGTAAGCGAGATACAGTAATAGAACTTATCCCTTGAAATGTTTATGGGAAAAGCCTTTCAAATAAAAATATTGCTGCTAACTCTCAAGACAAATGGAGCTGTTGGCCCAGCAAAAACTTTCTTACTAGTGTTTTAGGACATAATACAGGAAAAGACATCATACATTCAGATCTCAAGAAGAATTCTGATGCTGATCTACTTCACCTGTAGGGCAAGAAGGCCATTTAGAGCTTTCACATTGTGGAAATTGTTTCAAGAAGGAACACTTAACTGACAAAGAAGTAAACTGTTGGAGATGAGCACGGAGCACTTTCAGTAAAACTTAGCAGTACTTTCATGCTTTCCAAATGTATTTCAAAGGTTCTAAATACTTACTTCTTCAGGCGTAATGACTCCAGTTTCTTTAAATTTGGACTCCTGCAATAAAGAAAAAGTAGAGATTTTGAGCTTGGCTGGCAAAACAACATACTCATTTTACTGGTGACAAAAATATCTGCTCAGTCCACATAGATCTGCAAAGCAGCTCGGAGGCAGCCTCTGCTTATGCCGATACCTCCATATCCTATAACATAAGGCCTGATAATATTACCTTGTAGCAGACTTGGGGGGAGGAGGGGAGGGAATGAGGTTCACGATAAGATTACAAAGTTGTTTTGTTGGTACCAGTTTTTAATTTATTATTTTTTGCTTTTGATACAGCCAATTAAGTCAATAATAATAAATATATTATAAGAATAACAATAGAAAGAAAATAAAAGAAAGAAGACACCTTACACTCTGTATTACATTTACCAGTTAGAGACAGAAAAGCAGCTGGAAATAATGACTGAGTAACAATTTTGAGACTGTTTAAAACACTGAATGACAGTGTAATGCATCAGTATGTGGGTTTCTAGGTAAGAAAGGTCACGAAATGAAGGACTGAACCAACTTTCACCCGTGGTAAGAAAAGTTGCAATGACTCTGTTACTAGCTTTTTTTGTACCCATTTTGTTTTGATGCCTTCATTAAACACACCATTGAACCAGTTATGATTACAACAGCTGGCAAACAGCCACATAATTTAGTTTAGCATAGAAAAAAATTAAGAACTTTTGCATTAAAGACAACATTTATGAAGTTTAAGGCTACGTTTTCAGCTGAATCAAATTTGGAGAGAGAGTACTCTATGATTCATTTATGTTTTTTCATTCAGAAAAGCCTCAAGGAAACCCACTGAAAGAATATAAATTTTAAGGATGGGATAGCTCACTTTTCAAGTCATCAATTACTACATAACTTCTTGCCCTGAAGAACCCATGATTCTTTCCATCAAGACTAAAAGCAGCAAACGCAAAGGATTTTATGTTTGGCTACAACTTCAGCAGGTTCAGTCACTAGGAAAGCATTAAAGAAAACCAGCTGCTGCTTAACTTAGTTCTGACATTTGACCCTGGTGCACACTACCACCCGTGCTATATAAAAGGAAACAAGTACACCTATTTCACAGAATCATAGAATCACAAGGTTGGAAAGGACCTACAAGATCATTTAGTCCAACCATCTTCCCATTACCATTGCTACCATAAGCTACTAAACCATATCTCGTAGCTCCTCATCCAGATGCCTCTTGAACACTACCAGGGACGACGACTCCACCACCTCCCTGGGCAGGGGAGGTATTCATCAATACACCTGATTCCTTTCTCTCCCATTATGTCTCTAGAGAAGAGACATTTAAGTGAATGATTAATGATAAACAAACCGGTTGTTGTGCAGACACCATTATATGCATTGCTCTATGCAGTTAACAGAAATCAAAGAAACCTAAAGAACCACAATTTAGCAATTTGGACTACTATAAAAATTGAGAACTCCTGATAACATACTATGCAACACCACATTACAGTCAACTTACTATTTAACCTCAAAATTATCCATACACATCATGCAACAAGAACAAGCTTGTGCTTCTGGAATTACATTAGGAAAAATATAAAATAACCACTCTCTATTCCCAGAGGGTAAATAATTCACTTTATTTAATCTACGTGCATTCGGTGGTATGCAAGCCTAGCATGAGACGCAGTAGCCAAAGTTAACTTCTGAAGTTAAGAAATCAGAGCACTTGCTTAAATCCCCTTGTAAAGGGAATACATACATGCTATCATCACCTCCCACATGAAAAGCTCCACAGCCCCCCAGCACATCTGAGCACAAAAACTCGTCTGCTATTCATATAGTAAAATACCAGTTGTGCAACAGCCATAGCACAGTGAAAAAGTCACATTTCCACGCAATTTCACAGCAGCAGATGGGTCGCACCGGTGGTCAAACCTACAGAGACACACTACCCAGGCAGGAGCATGTTATTTGCTTTCAAGGGGCAATATCACTGACTTCTGTCCAAGGATCCAGGTTGCACAGTACAAGTCACGTAGAAGGCCATGCAGCAAAGCTATAGCCAGAGAGCTTGCCGTTGCAGGCAATTACAGCAGACATACAACAGTTGCTCCAGAAGTAGTGCCCCCTATTTTATTATGTTGGTCTACGATGTCAGAGGCAGATGTAGGTGATATAGCAGTAGGGGTTGAACCTTTCCACCAATATTCCACTACACCAACTGCCCTGTGACAGATGGCACAGAGGGGCAGTATGATAAAATGGCGTCTGACATGGGAGCGTGGATGAAACAAAGGTGTGCTACTGAACTCCTTCATGCAGAAAAAATGGCTGCCACTGACATTCACCGACACTTGCTGAGCATCTTTGGAGACCAGACAGTGGACGTGGGCAGTGTGTTTCAGCAGTGGCAACAGCTTGTCATCTCCAATGATGCATATTTTGATGAGTAGCACGTAGGCTCTTGTTCATTGCTGGCAAAAAACACACAGCTAACGCTGGTGCCTATGTTGAGAAACCATGATTTGTAGCTGAGAATTTTCTCTGTCAAATAGCGTTATTGTACTCTCTGCATCTGTTGTAGCTTCCATGGAAATAAACAGAAGGCATTACTTTCAGAGTGACCTATGTATTTTAATAAAAAGATGGAAAAAGTCTGAAAGTCAGTAGTGAGAGAACTGCTGAGTTCAATATTCCCATACAAAGTTGAGTTTTGCAGAGGAAAATACTTGTAAACAGAAGGTAGAATATAGTGCAGAGCTGAGAAATGGAGAAAAAACAACAAAGCACTTCCTACCTACCTAAACAAGCAGGAATAGATGTGCTGTACACCTTTATAAGCACATTATTAGAGAAGACCATCAAGAATTTCTACTGTTTGCTGTTACGTTGTGCAGCCACTTCCATTTATTTAGCAATGCTGATACAGTCAGCTGCGCTACACTGCTTTATATCTGCACGTATAACGGAGACATCACAAGTTTCTTCCTAGCAGCTGAGAAAGCCGCACTCCTACCCAAAAGACCTACCGCAACCCACCCCCAAAACCATGCTGAAGCCTACCGTTACACAAGCAAACTTAGGTTCCATCCCTACTCACAGCGGCGGTTAACGTTCAGCCACTTCAGCACAAACCGACGGCAGACAAGCCGTTCCCCCAGCAACCCGCCGCCTCCCGAGGCCCGCCACCCCCCCGGGGGATGCTCCAGCCCCGACGGGACGCAAAGCGCAGCTCAGCCCCGGGGAAGCACGCAGCTGCCCGGTCCCTCCTTCGGAGCCAAGTCGCTGAGGCGGGGCGGCGCCCTCACGACCCCCGGGGCGTCGGCGCGGCCTTCACGAGGAGGGCGGCCACCCCTCCCCCCCGGAACGGTCCCGACGCCTCAGGGAGCGCGCGCGCCCTCCACGCAGGCCGGCACCTTGAGGACGGGAGTGAGGTACTCGGCCACCTCCAGGGCCTTCCCCTTCACCGTGTTGATGACGTTCTGCATACCGCCGCCACAGGGCCACGGGAGCGATCGCCGCAGCCAACGGTCACGGCGGCACCGGCAGCCCCGCCCCTACCCCGACCACGTGATCCACCGCCCTTCCCCTCGACTCCCCGCTGCCCGCCCCGTCGCGCGCACGACGGGCCGGCGCTCAGGGGTGCGTCACGCTTGTTAAGTGCGCATGCGCAGATGTAGGCCAAGACCGGAAGCCGGCATCACTTCCTGCACACTCCCCCCGGTATAGACGTGAGGATCACGTGGTGGGGGGAGAGATCCGGAAGTAAGCCTGGGTCACGTGGGCAGTCGTCATGGAGAATGAGGCAGCGGAGGAGGGGCGGTCAGGGGGTGCGCGCTGCCGCCCGCCCTGGGAGAGGGCCCCGCCCCGCTCGGCTCCGCCCCGGCAGGTGAGGCCGGCGGGGGAGCGGGAGGGGGAAGATGCTGGGGATGAGAGCTGGGGGAGGAAGATCAACGGGAATAGAGAGAGGGTCGCGGTCCTCCTCCCCCACCGGCGACGGGTGTGTTTGACGGCGGCGTCACTGTGCCCGGTGCTGGGCAGCTGCGCGCGGCGGGGCGGGGAGCCGCGCCGGGCTACGGCCGAAGGCGGTGGGAACCGACCCGGGAGAGCCGAGCGTCGGATGCGCCTTGCCGGTCCCCCGTCTCGGCGGCCGCCGCCTTCTGCGGGCCCGGCTCGCCCCGCGTCGTGAGGCGGAGACGTGGCACAGAGCGGCGAGTGTAGCCGCGCGGCTGAGGTGCGCCCGCTGAGGTAGAACGGCGCGAGGCGCGCGAACGTTGACAGCCGCCTCCGTCCCCCGCTCTCCCCGTGTGCAGCCGGTGCCTGGCGGTGCCGGGGCCGCCGCCCTTCCGTCCTTCGTTAGCGGGCGGCTGAACCGCGGAAGCAGCCGCCTGGAGCGCGTCTGGTGGCGGAGGAGCCGCGGGCGGCCCTGTGCAGCCCCGTCTGCTGGGATTGGGAACGGGAGCCGTTTCTGACAGCATTCGAAGTCAGGTTGGATGGAACCCTGGGCAGCCTGGTCTGGTGGGTGGCAGCCCTGCTCACGACAGGGGGTTGGAGCTGGATGGGCTTTGAGGTCCCTTCCAACCCCGCCGTTACGTGATATACATACGTGTACATTCAAACCTAAAAATCCTGTAGAGAAATAACACTGTAATTTATTTACCTTGTTCAGCTGGTCAGTATTCCATAGATATCACCGTGTATGAGAGGTGTTTATTCCCCTCTTGCTGGTCCTCATAGCACATCTTTTTCCCTTTTAAATAAAACGATAACTGTAGCATGCAATCATGGCTCTCAACACAAACCATTTTGTTTAAGATAACACAAAGCAATAAAAGGCACGCGTTTCACCTCACCGTATCAGTTTCTGGAAGTACTGTTTATGGTGTATGTGTATTGTGTCGTCCAAAGGGCGCTGACAGCAAGGCAGCGGAATGGAGAGCAAGTGCTGTCGTCGCTCTGCCGTTTGCTCCAAGACAACCATCTACACCTTTCTGCTTGGAGGAGTCTTCATTGCTCTGGGCTCGAGTCGAATCCTCCTGATGAAATATTCTGCTAATGAAGGTATCGTTGGACTGTAAACATAATGAATCTCAAATAAGAGTTGTCATTTCAGGTGTAACAGATACCCCAAAACCTAGTTTGCCACCTAGTTTTCCATTACCTAAACTGAGACGTGAATTTCATTGGGTCTAACATAGAATATAAATTGTGCAAGCACTGTTGGTGGCAAATGACCTATTTATTTGTTTCACAGCATGTTTAGGAGAAGATGGTATAGTAGTGTGCAAGCTGTCTTACTGCTTCTCCTTTCAGCAAGTGTTAGCAAAATATGCTATCAAAGAAAAGATAAAATCCCCAAAGTAGGTTGGGTCATCCTGGAAGCTTTCTCCTAGTAGGCAAGCATACTATATCACTGTTTGTAAACTGAGAGCAGGTGAGGAAAGGTTTCATCCCAGAAGGGCAACTGACTGGTCAAAAACTGAGTATTTGTAATAGAAGTGCTTACACTTTGTGTTTATGAGCAGGGGCTCTAATTCTGACTGAAGGGGTTAAAATATTTCTTTTTCCAATTGTGAATGCAAGAAGAATCTGATGGTGTACTCTCTACAATTTCCTGAATCCCACAGATAACAAATACGATTATCTTCCTACAACAGTGAACATATGTTCTGAAGTAGTAAAACTGTTCCTGTGCGTGGTATTGGCACTGTGGGTTAAGAAAAAAGGTGAGTACATATGTTTAAACTAAGATGTGTTGACTTCCTAAGATTTATTATATGTCATATCTTTTTTTTTTTCTTTCCACTAATAGATTCACGTTTAATGGCATGAAGTAAGTCCTGACAGTAATGTTCTCAGGGATTATGTCTTCAGTACACAATTATAACTATACTTATTACTCTATAACTCTAATTTGTGCATTAAATTCAGATGTTCTCAGGTTGTTTGTATGGTAGCTGAAATGAGGATGATGAGTTCAGTTAGAAAGCATTAGAGAGCAAAGCTAGAGATTGCAAATTTTGTTTCCTGGTTCTGATTCTCATGTGAGAAACCACTTGAGAAACCCTAATGCAGGTTTCTGTCTTGTGGACAGATTAGCAAAATCTACTTAGAGAAGTTGTGGAATCTCCTTCTTTGGTGATACTCGAGACTTGTCTGGGTGCTTGCCCTTGTGACTTGCTGTAGGGAACCTACTTGAGCGGGTTTAGCAGGGGGATTGGACTCGATGATCTCTAGAAGTCCCTTCCAACCCCTACGATTCTGTGATTCCTTCCTAGTTTCCTTGGTGAAGCAAGGATACGGATGCTCATAGACACTAGACTTCTGCTTTAGCTGTCCTGTGTTGCCAGAGAACAGCGATACCTATTCAAAGGGCTTCGAAACGGACTTCTGATGATAATAAAGTTGTTTTTCCTACTGATTTGTTTCCTTCCAGAGGGCTGCTTAGATCGTCCATCTGGATGTCTTTCCTGGAAGAATTTTTGTAATTCCATGAAATGGTCAATCCCTGCCTTTCTTTACTTTTTGGATAACTTGATTGTCTTCTATGTGCTGTCCTACCTCCAGCCAGTAAGTATGTGTGTACTGAGTCAAGTATCTTTCAGTGTGTTAATAACAGGCAAGACTGACGATAGGCTATCTACAGTTGCTACACTGACAGTACAAGATTTACGGGTAAATGAATGATCTGAACAGCTAGACCATCCCTTCTCCTGCCAGTGGCCCAGTTCTACAGCTCTCAGTAGAGGAATGTTTCTGTGCATTTTCTCTCTCCTAGGTGGTTCAGATACAGGCTGAAATTTCTTAAGTGTGGGGCAGGTTTTTTGTGCTTTCTACCCTTTGGCTTATTCAATTCTGAATTTCTCCCTCAATGCATTTGCACATGTTGCTGGTATTTGAGTTGCCCTTTTCTGTGGGGCTTCTGCCACTTTATTTGCATGACTTCACTGTTTGGCTCTCAATTTTTTACTTTTCATTTTTATGTAATGATATATTAAACTTAATTATGTTTAAACACATTTCATTTATACTTTTTTTTTTTTTCTAGCTACATTCAGCCTTCTGAATGAGTCTACATATACTCAGGAAATATGGTTTTCTTGTGCTCTCTCTACGCTTGAGTACCTTTTGGTTCAGAATCTGTTTGAAATTTCACGGAAACAAATGGTTACTGCTTACTGTAAAATACTCTCTACTCTTTTTTACCGTTAAAAATTTGTATAACTATTTCTGTTCATTCTCTTTCAGGATTTCCTCTCTAAAGTAATATCCTTTTAGATGTACATTTCTGGTAGGGACAGAACAGAGTCTAGAATAGGACCTGGCTGAAAAAAAAATTGGTTAGAATGAATAATGCCCCTACAGTTCTGTGATTCTGTGTAATCTGGTATCTTAAAAAGAAGTAGATGTTTTGTTTGTGCTCTTTGCTTTTTTGGGGGAGGGGGTGGAAGGAAATTTGGCTATAACATTTATAATAGCAAAGTCTGATATTTAAAAGGCTACACAATACTATTGCTTTCTCAAGCAGTTGGATTTGGCTGAGTTAGAGCAATCTTTCGTTAAACGTACGTTGCAGATTCTGTGTTGCGCGCACACACCCACGTGCATTCGCATGGAAAGCTTTTCTCTCTCCTCAGAACATGTGCACTAAAGTTACTCTTCTTTGGAATTCTTAGTGTCTTTTATCTTCTACCTGATGGGTAGATAAAACTGTAACACCATCATGGCTAACATGACAGAAACAGTAAATGAGGTAACCAAATACCTGTAAGGTAGAATACCTTGATGGTGTTACAAAACCCTCAAAGTGAAAAGGCAGGTGCAAGGTGCCCAAAATAAGACAGCCATACCTGGCTAAACTTTGTTTCATGTGAATTGTAAAACTAAGTAGGTTTTGGACTATGTCATACTTAAGTGAGCAGCCATCTCGAGTATAGAGTTGCTTTGGATTTCGGTTGTATTATGTTACCAGAGATGTTGTTTCATGTATGCTGTGTTTTTCTCTCAGTCAAAAATTCAACCATTGTTTTGCATGTCATTGTTACATCAATTTTAAGTCAATCCTCTTTTGTCGAGAGTGGTTTCTAGCAGCTTCTGTTTCATCTGTTCATTCAGTGTTTTCTTCTTCCATAATTTTCACCTAACACGAGTTTTTAACTGAGTTGTAATTTCACAAAGCATAAAATGAAGCTGTGATTTCGTAGGCAGACCTGTCATGTGTCAGCTTACTTGAGACCCTGTTTCATGAGGAAGTGATCTGAGAGAGCCAGCACAGCTTCACCAAAGGCAGATCATGCTTGACCAGTCTGGTGGACATCTACAATGGAGTTACAGCAGCAGTGAATGAAGGAATGGCAACTGATGTTGTCTGCTTTGACTTGTGCAAGGCCCTTGACATGGTCCTCCACTACATCCTTATCTCTAAATTGTAGAGAGGTGAATTTGAAGGGTGGACTGTTTGGTGGATTAAGATTTGGCTGGACCATTGCAGACAGAGCATTGTGGTCAATGGATCTATGTCCAGGTGGAGTCCTGTCATGAGTAGTGTCCCCCAGGGAGTCAGTTCTGGGCCCGATGTTCTTGAGCATCTTTATCAGTGATGTGGACAGTGAGGTCAGGTGTACCCTCAGGAAATTTGTTGATGACACCAAGCTTAGTGGTACAGTCAGTATGACTGAAGGAAGGGATGCCATCCAGAGGGGCCTATACAGGCGTGAGAAGTGGGCCCATGGGAGCCTAATGAGGTTCAACAAAGCCAATTGCATGGTGTTGCACGTATGTCAGGGCAATCCCAGATATGTGTACAGGCTGGTAGGAGAGCTCATTGAGTGCAACTCTGTGGAAAAAGGACTTTGTGGTCCTGGTGGATGAAAAGCTTGACGTGAGCCAGCGGTGTGCACTTGCACAATGTATGCTGGGCTGTATCCAAAGAGGGGTGGCCAGCAGGATGATGGAGGTGATTGTCCCCCTCTACTCTGTTCCTGTGAGGCCCCATCTGGAGTACTGCATTGAGTCCTGGGACTGCTGGCACAAGAACGACGTGGAGCTTTTGGAGCAAGTCCAGAGGAGGGTCACAAAGATGATAGTGGGATGGAGCACTTCTCTGAAGAGGAAAGGTTGAGGGAACTGGGCTTGTTCTGCCTGGAGAAAAAAAAAAAAAAAAAGAGGCTCCAGGGAGACTTCATTGTGGCTTTCCAGTAGTTGAGGAGAGCTTATAATCAGAGACTGACAGGCAGATAGTAATAGAACAAGGTGGAATTGCTTTAAACTAAAAAAGGAGAGATGTAGGTTAGACGTTAGGAATATTTTTACTCAGAGGGGGTTGAAGCAGTGGAACAAGTTGCCTGGAAAAACTGTGGATTCCCCATCGCTGGAGACATATCAATGCCAGGCTGGATGAGGCTCTGGGCTGCCTGATCTGTGCAGCAGCTCAGCCCACAGCAAGTGGTTTGCAACTAGATGATCATAAAGGTCATTTCCAACATAAGCCATTCCATATTCTATGATATTTAGTATTCAGCAGATAGGGGGTTTTTGTTGTTATTGTTGTTTTTAACAGAGTGGCACTAAGATAATGGGAAAAGGGTATATGCTTTTCCTCTGGTAAATGAAAAAGACTCTAGTGCAGAATTGGAATTGCGGAAATGGAGTTAAGAAAGTTCAAGGTAATTCCAGTACCTTACACTTCTGAATCTAAATGGCTTTTGTGTGTGTGTGTGTAAAATTGTCTTTAAAAGGCAATCTTAATGTAAGGTTGAACTAGAGGAAAGAGTTCAGATTTCCACATCTCAGTACCTATACTGGCTACAGAGTTGTCTTCACTTGCACATTGAAATAGTACATTTTTAGAACAGTTGCAGTCTTGGTATTTTAAGCTGAGCATCTCCTCATCTTTTATAATTGATGGAGCAAATGCGCTGTAAATCTATTAAGTTTATTTTCTGCAAGTGCCTTGTCCAAGTCTGGGATTTCATGGATGTTGTAAGCTATCATCAAAAGCAGCTTCTTCTTCTCCCATTCTTATTTTCATTTTGGAGCAACTTACTCCTGACTGGTCAGCCTGGCTGGGGAACTTATCTGAGAGATATGTGAATTGTCATCATTTTTGTCAAGTATGTTTTCAGCTGGATTAGTTTCCTAATGTCTTTGTTTCAGCACAGTTGTTCCCCCTGCAGTGGAACTGAGAATCTCTGCTTTGCTCGATACTTGGAAATGCCATTTCAATGTTATTTTAGGGTTATGCTGTCCTACCACTTTGTTAAGGAGAGAAGGTTCAGTACTGGACTGATGCTTTCCACTCTTGTCTCCCTTCTGTAAGGTGTCACTGAAAGTTGGTGGGCCTTTGATATCAGTGTGTCTGAATTATAACTTTGTTCCTCGTCTTTTCCTAGGCAATGGCTGTCCTCTTCTCAAATTTTGTCATTATAACAACAGCTCTTCTCTTCAGGATAGTGCTAAAGTAAGTAGTACTTAATAAGGTAAACAAAACTTTAAATTTTGTCTTTCTAGCCTAGATACAGTGGTTACGCTACAGTCTTTCTTTGTCTGATAGCAACAGTAATACTGTTTTCTTGTGATTACACCAACTTAGAGAAATGGCTTTGTGTTCTATATATAAAGGTGTTGTAAATAACAGCTTTTTAGATGTTCCTACATATGTCCACATATGGTCACCTGTGACAGATTGCAAGTGATAGATGTTGAATGATCAGAATTAAGGTTTGGGTTTGTGTGCCTTCATTTGTGCATTAAATCTCATAGTTAATGATGGGCAGTACTTCTTTCCAGTCTGATGTAACTCTTAATGGAATGTGAAGGTAATCTAACAAGAAGGGATGAGATGCATGAGAGTGAAATAGGTGTTTACAGTAGTACTGTTCCTGCCCTAACGTGTTTCTGGTTAACTGCATAGGGTAAGTCTCTTTGTTATTCATGTGATAGGGAAAAAGATATTAGCTTTCATACACTACCTGAAAAGTTATTTGTGGTGAACTTTGAACAAAGATGCATTTTCCATAGGTGTTAATATTCCAAAAGAGCATCTGGTAGTCAGGCCAAAGTGCTTTTTCTCAGTTCTTTAGTTTTATATCTCTTGTGATGTCAAAGTTTGCTTAATCTTCCAAGTTTCTGATATTTTTTTTTCCCACAATAAACTAGTTTC
>PPHD01017628.1:0-14952 GCA_002909625.1 Bambusicola thoracicus
TCTTTCCACTTGGTATTCTATGCTTTTCCTAATTTGCTGAAATAGAACAGATAAATCGTTGGAAAATAGAGAAATTACAGATACACAATTAGATATGTAGACATATAGAAACTAATTTTCAGAAGAAGTGAAACTCAGTTACTTTATACTCTGATAATTTTAACTCAGATTTTCATACTTATCTCTCTACAGAACTACAGCATATTTTGAGAGGTATAAAAAAGCCTTTATGAAAAGTTTCTACATTTTTTCTCAGATTATTTTTCCCCACATATGTTGTATCTGCTCAGTGTTGTAAATTTGAATTCACTATAATCTCTAGTACATTGTAATGAGTCCACATTCCCTTCCTGTGACTACAAAGGTGAGACCTTTTCCTGCATTATATTGAAACAGTAAGTGGCTTTTTGTTATTCATTCCTATTCACTGACTTTTTCTATCTGTGTTTTTAAAGCAGGATTAAAAAGCACAAGTTATTAATCATTAAAAAAAAAAGTGTGGATTACCACCTACTACAAAGATTATCTGAGGAATTCTTCTCTGTAAATAAGATCTGGTACTAATAAGATCTGGTAGTAATGCCTAAAAGGCATTACTAGCTTCATCATTATATCTCTCTGTTTTTGTTCTACTATTTTCTTTCTGTTTCTTCATTTTTTCTTTTTTCCATTCAAGAATTAAAGAAATGTGGGTCAGTTCTAGTATAAGGTCTAATATAATAACACTGAATTATTCCATGTACCCAGAGAAACAAACTGAGAAATCTCACTCAGAGGATCTTCCCAATACAGATTAATTTTTGCTGACGCAAGGAGTCAGAGACATAGGGGTTGGAAGGGACCTCTGGACATCGTCACATAATCTAGTGTAGTGCCCTGCTAAAGCAGGTTCCCTATAGCAGGTTGCCCTGGAAAGCAGCCAGGCACATTTTGAATATCTGAAGGATATTGAATATCTGAAGGATAGCCTGGGCAGCTTGTTCCAGTGCTTTCTCATCCCCAAAGTAAAGTTTCTCCTCATGTCTGTATGGAATTTCCTGTGTTCCAGTTTGTCCCACTGTCCCTTGTCCTGTTGCTGCACACCACTGAAAAAAGCCTGGCTCCATCCACTTGACTTCTACCCACTAAGTATTTATAAGGATTGATAAGATGTTCAGTCTTTTTCACTCAGTCTTCTCCAGGCTTAAAGCCCCAGGTCTTTAAGCCTTTCCAGACAGTGGAGATGCACTGGGCTCCTAATTTTCTTTGTTGCCTTTCACTGGACTCTCTCCAGTAGTTCACCATCTTTCTTGAACTGAGGCGCCCAAAACTGGGCACAGTACTCCAGATGTGGCCTCACTAGGGAAGAGTAGAGAGGAACAGTCAGCTCCTTCAACCTGCTGGCCATGTTCTTTTTGTTGCACCCCAGGATACCATTGACCTTCTTGGCCACAAGGACACACTGTTGGTTCATGGCCCACCTGTTGTCCACCAGGACCCCTAAGTCCTTCTCCCCAGGGTTTCTTTCCAGCAGGTCAGCTCCTAACCTTTACTGATGTATGTGGTTACTCCTCCCTAGGTGTAGGAATGTACGCTTCCCTTGTTGAACCGCATCAGATTCTTCTCCGCACAACTCTCCGGCCTGTTCAGGTCTCACTGAATAGCAGTACAGCCTTTTGGTGTGTCAGCCACTCCTCCCAGCTCTGTATCGTCAGCAAACTTGCTGAGGAGATATTCTATTTCTTCATCCAGGTAATTGATGAAGATGTTAAACAAGCCTGTATCCAGTAGCAACCCTTGTAGAGGACAGCCACTAGCTACAGGCCTCCAACTAGACTTTGCATCACTGAACACAATCCTCTTAGCTCTGACAGTTAGTCAGCCAGTCCTCAATCCACCTCGCTATCCATTCATCTATCCCATACTTCCTAAGTTTACCTACAAGTAGTCATAGAATAGTGTTCTGATAGAGCACCTGCAGAGGGAACACAAGCCAGAGTAAATCTGCATATGTTTTGGATGATCCCTGAGCCACAGAAATGCAAAATTAAGTGCCTCTACATTAGAGTGTATTCTTTCTATACATGCTTCGGTATTAAATCCTAAAAAAATTTTAGCTAGTGATCTTCCAGAAATGAAGTCTCTGCTCAGGTGTGTAGGATTCCACTTCTCCTTTAAAGATGTTGTGTCTGTGGCAGTGAATTCTCCACAGTGAAGTCCCATTATAGAAGGTTAAAAGTACAGCTTGAAAGTGATGTTCATTGGACTTTACTAGAGCTTGTTTTCACATTTTAATTGTTGACCATGGTGTCAATTCTGGGCCCCTTATCGATCTGTGCTTATAGTTAAAACTGTATTTTTCCATCTATTCTTCATTCTGCTCAGGATTACTGGTCTTTCAATTATAATCAAATGGGTGATTTACCATTATGGCTAAAAGCAGTGGAATTAGCCCATCATAAATTCAAGGTAATCTGTTTTTCCATTACTAGCCTTGGTTCGACTGCTAATGAAGGCAGAAGCCAATGCACTGGGGAATTATTGTAAGGTGGCATTTTAATGAGTACATCACTTTTGGGGAATCAAAAAGGAATATGCAGACACAAACCCCACTAGGGTGTTGAGGGCTGGCCTCACTTTCTTTTGTTTAATTTAAATAACTTCCAGAATGCTTTTATGCAAAGTGTGTCTCAAACTAGCCATTCTGTCCGTGCACAAAGAATGAAGCAGTTCAATTCACTGAACTGAAAGACATGTCCCTTTCCAGGCTGGGCGTGACTGCTCACTAGTAATTCAAGTCATGAAAAAAGCACTCTTGAGGGTGGACTCCAAGTATAATGTGTCTTACGACCATTTTACTGTAAAAGATTGATCAAGAATATTTCTGAGCTATGCCCCAGAGTTAAAAGATCTTTTTATGTGTACATTCAGATTCAAATTTGAATAGAAACATGTTGTTCCTAATTATAGGTATGTTCCATGTCCTTAATCCACCTGTTATGTCTCATATCCTTGTGGTTGGATTTCCCTTCAGTTTGTGACACTAACTGCCGCACTGATGAAATAAAATACCTATATTTCTCTGTTTCCAGCCACTAATATGTCAGTGTCCTTCTTTATATTGTGTGGTTGTGTAAGTATTCAACATTTCATGCTATTTCCAGAGAAAAGTTACCTTCTGTTGTAAAAAAAATGCTGCATTTCTCTAATTAATCTCTATTATAAATGCATGGGCACAGTTATGGGGAAATTAAAAGGAAAAGTGAGTCAAGGGGAGGAGCTTTGGTTCCTCTATAGCAATGCCCATGGAAAAGTTGTGTGCCTGTCCCTTGTCTGGCCAGGTATTGTATAGCTGAGGGACAATGCTGTATACCTGGGGGATGGCACTGTGTACTGTCCAGTTACTGCAGGAAGTTTCTGCAATCAGCTTGGTCAGCAGTGTTGGACTGGGGCTGGGAAGCATCAGCATTTCTATTCCAAGTCAAGGTTTTCTAAATTCTGAATTCAAGGACTGAAAGTTAATTTTAAAATACTAGTCAAAAACTGAACCTTGATGTGTTTTTATGCATGAGTGTTACTTGCTAGTGAAATGAGTGTGGCATCTGGGAACCCACCCATTGTGATATCCTCAGTCCAGAGAGCACTCTTTATGCAGATAGGCGATAAGCCTGGCTAATCCTGGGTGCCAGCTGCTTTCCACCAGCAGGCTAGTAGGAAGCAGATGCTGTGAGGCCAAGTGCTCCACATCATGAGTGCAGGCTGGAATAACTGTATGAAGTGTGAGATAGAGAGCGATCCAGCTCCTTGTACTGCTTGGGCTACTAATACAACATGATTGCTTATAGTATCGAGGGACCAGAATCAATGACCCCGGGAGCCCTTTTTGGTTATATGCAAACATGCTTATCATACACTGGCTTAGGTTGGAACGGACCCCAAAGATCATCAAGCTTCAACCTGTCTGAGGTGGGCAGGGCTGCCACTCACGAGATCAGGTTGCCCAGGGCCCCATTCAACTTGGCCTTGTTTACATTTCCATGGATGGAATGCTTCCAGGGATCGTTGCTGACTTTCTGTAGCAGGTACTCTTTTCCGAGAGACAGTCAAAGAGCCCTGCACTCTGTGAACATAGCATATTACTTTACAAAACAGTGCTCTCTTCTCTACACTCAGCTCTATCATAACTTCATAGGTGCATACATGAAGTTGAAGATGCAAGCAAAAATTTGAGAAACTGGTTGTTCGTACTAAGTGGTGACATGTTCAAAACTCATTTCAATGACACTGTGTAGAATTTTTTGAGTTTAGGTAATGACAAGTCCCTTAGAAAGATGCTTTCAGGGGCTATAGTATTTGAGCAGGCATAATTAGTTTAGGATCTCTGTGACAAACTGAGCCCAAATTAGCAATAACATTTAAAAATTTACACTTCTGTGATAAATATGTTAGCTTTTGAATGTTACAGCAGAAAAAAATGAGTAACCTGTGGGGTTGAAAATCAAGTTTAGAAAAGCTTGTTGACTCAAATGTATCTTATTTTAAACAACAGTGTTAATCTTAAGGTTTTCAATTATAAGAAAGAAGAACGAGTGCAAGTATCTTTGTGAACATTATATTAAAATGTGAGTAATTGAAGAAATTAGAACATTCTGTCCCTCTGTGGAACTGCTTGATAATATTTGCTCAAATTTTGATACCATAACAAACTGAATGCAGCTCACATTGCTGTTAGTGAGAAGCATTATTTGCAAAATCAACAGGGCAATTATGAATGAAGAAAAGAATAAAATCATAAAGTGCCATTTTATTATGGTATCAAAATAGTGTTCGATGAGGCAGAGTCAGAATTTAAAAGGAAACGGGATAGCTGTTATTAATATTGGCTGGATATTTGTACAGGTTCCTGATAAAAATGGAATTCTAGAAATGCTTCTGAAAATGTTATTTGCAAAGTGCGCTTTGTTGTGCTGAGATTTGTACTGTGAGTTTTGCATATAAAAAGACAGTCTATGAATTGAGTGGAAGTTTTATGCCTTTCAAAATAATCACACAGTAAGGAACAAATAAAGTAAAAGCTGGAAAAGTCCTGCTCTACCTCCCAGTGTAGGTCACTTGTCAGAGGAAGATCATTTCTTACCACATATTCTCAGGCGTATTGTTCAGCCTGGTTTTAAATTCTCAGGTGGTGATACTTGCATAGTTCTCCTTGTAAGATAGCCTCAGAGTTCAGGTCTGCTGTGAAGCAAAGCAATGTCAGTAGTGTCCTGATTTGTCACACAATGACAGAGGTTCCCAAATACACTATTTTGGGACACAAATGCTCCATCTCTGTAACTACAAAATGCCAAGGAATTTTAAACAGGTGACCCATTTTTTTCTCAGCGCGCCATCGCAGTGACCATGCCATGCGTACGCTCTTCTTGATTCACCTCTAGAGCTGCAGGTGGGAATGAAAGTCTGTGTCCACTTTGTGGGCCACAGAAGTGAATGTGATCTACTTATCCTTCAGTGTTCAGCAAAGTTCAGTACCTTTCTCACACAAGTAAATTCTGTGAGCAGACATGCAGGGCTCCTGACTGTCCAGCAGCCCCTCTGGTTTCTGATGGCCTCTATGGTTTTTGTGATGGAAGAAAATTACTACAGCTGATTTTTCACACAGGATGAGCAACTGTTTTGCTGAGGCTAAGGAAGCTGAGGATGAGGTTATGCTGCTCTGCAGCCCTTGTGATAAGTGTAACAATTTAAATTTTAGTTGTTTTAATTAATAGTGTGAGTATGACTGGCAGAATTTGTGTGTAATCTAGGCATTCCTGCTAAGTTTTTCAAAGTGCTTCAGGAGCAGGGACTCAGCTACATGCTCCCTTGTAAGAAATTTCACACTGTAAGAAGCTACTAAACAAAATTAGTTGTGATTGTGAAAGCCAGGCTCTGACAATGCGACTGATAAACAGAAAAACTGATGCAGAAAAACCAAACTGACAGAGCTGACTTTTGGGAGATCCCCAAAAAGTTTAAGAGAGGAAACTTTCTACCACAGTGAAAGGATTAAAGGGTTTAAAAACACAGCAAACACTTGGAATAGAAGAGAAGAATGAATCTGCAGGTTTTCTGAAAGTATTGGAGATTTCACTGTAGAACCAACAGAGGTCAAAGAAAGTCATCATGAGTATAATCCCCTTTCTTACAGTTTGACTGTAGTCTCTTAATTAAAATTGAAACCGGGCTCCAAATAGATTGTAGCTGCACTCAGAAGTTAATAACCACTTGGGGAAGACCACTTGTGACTAGTTGCAGGCTAGATTTAACTCAATTCACCACCACTCTCTGGGTCCATCCAGCCAGTTCTTTACCTAGCAAAGAGTGTATCTGTCGAAGCCATGGGCTTCCAGCTTCTCCAGGAGAATACTGAAGAATATTATGGGAGACAGTGATGAAGGCTTTGCTTGAATCTAGATAGACAACATCAACAGCCCCTATTGTCAACACCTCTGTTTCTAAGTAGAGGCCAGTCATGACTGATGTCCCCTAGTGCTCCATCTTGGGACTTGTGGTCTACAAAATCTTTGTCAATGACGTAGACCACCATCCAGAGGGACTTAGACACATTCAAAAAGTGGGCACACAATAATCTAATGAGATTTAACAAGTGCAAAATGTTGCACTTCAATTGAGGCATTCCCAGATACGAGTACAGATTGAGAGAAGCACTCATTGAGAGCAGCACTGTGGAGAAGGACTTGGGAGTCCCAGTGGATGAAAAGCTGGATATGACTCAGCAGTGTGTGCTTGCAGCCCGGGAGACCAACAGTACCCTGGGCTGCATCAAAAGAGGGGTGGCCAGCAGGGAGAGGAAGGGGATTGTCCCCATCTATTCTTTGTGGCGCCCTATCTGTAGTACTGCATCCAGACCTGAAGCCCCAGTATAGGATGGATGCAGACCTGTTGGAATGGGTCCAGAGGAGAGCCTCAAAGATGATCAGAGAGCTGAAGAACCTCTCCTATGAAGAAAGGTTGACGGAGCTGAACTTGTTTAGCTTGAAGAAGAGAAGGCTCTGGGGAAACCTCATAGCAGCCTTTCAGAACTTGAAGGGAGTTTAAAAGCAGGAGGGAGACTGACTTTTCACATGATGTGACAGTGATAAGACAAGAGGGAATGACTTTAAACCAGAAGAGGTTAGATTTAGAAATTTAGGAAGAAATATTTTACTCAGAGAGTAGTGACACACTGGAAAACATTGCCTAGAGAGGTTCTGATTGTCCCATCCCTTGAGGTGTTCAAGCACAGGTTGGATGGGATCCTGGACAGTTTGATCTAGTGGTTGGCAAATGTGCCCATGGCACAGTATCGGAACTAGATGATCTTTGAGGTCCCTTCCAACCTAAGCCATTCTATCATTTTCTGTTTCTATGAAAACTACTGTTAAGGTGTCTATTAACTAGTGCTTGGTTCTATATGCAAGAAGTCCTTAAGACATCGGAATGTAGACCACAAAGCAACTGCATTAAAAGTATTTCCCAGATACACAAACTCCTATACATGCAAATATGAAACATGACGTTGAAAAATACAACTAATAAACTACTATTCAAAGTTTATGTTAATATTTATTTGGCTGCTAATGAAAATCTGTCAAATGCTGTTTACAAGGATTTGATGACTCTTGTCTTAAGAAAAGTTGAGGAATATTGAAAGTAGAACTTCTGATGCTTTTCACTGTTCAGTTTTTAAGAAGGATTTATGAAGCTTGAAAGGCCCAAGGAGTACTGAAGTATGATCAGAAAACTGAGTCAAGAAACAGCAACCAGCTGTCACTTTTTTTCACTTAGATCAGTGTGTCTCTAGCATCTACTAAAACAGAATCATAGAATATCCTGAAATGGAAGGGACCCACAAGGATCACTGAGTCCAACCTCTGCCTCTACACAGGAACATCCAAAATCCAAACTCAATGTCTGAGAGTACTGTCTAAAAAATCCATCAGCTCCGGCAGCTCAGGGCCGTGCCCACTGCCCTAGGCAGTCTATTCCATGCCCACCACTCTCTGGTGCAGACCCTTTCCCTCACCCCCCCTGCCCCTCCCCTGACTCAGCTCCATGCCGTTCCCTCAGGCCCTGTTGCTGTCACATAGAGGGAATGTTCTATGACTGCATGGCAGTCATTGATACAGGGATAAAGAATTTGAAAATTCAGAACTGTAGAAAGATGCTGCGAGAAAGATGTCTTCAGCTATTAGTACTGTACTTTCATTTTACGTCTGCATACTTCAGGCATCTTTATAATGTTGGGAGAAGAAGAAGAGTGCAGTTTTAATTCAAGCCCCTATGTCTCGTACTCAGAAAGTTGCATGTGCTTGTTTAAGCAACTTGTTTGGTTCTCATCATCTAAAAGGAAAGCTAGCTGAGCTCAGAATATGTTCAGATTTCACAAAAAAAAAAGAGGAAATGAAGAATTTAAGAGAAGATACTGCTGCTCCTTACATAATAGCTGCCATCTTGGTGCTAAAACAACTCTACAAATTTTCCCAAACAAACTGTACTGTCATTATATATCAGTATTTACATCTTCTCATGGCTTGAGGGGAGTTATAAAAACCTTTCAATGTTTGCTTCTTTCTCAGCCTTCCAGCTGATGCATAACACTGTGAAACTATCTGACAAGACAAGTTATTGTGTCACTCAGTTTATGGCAAATGTGTCACTCAGTTTATGACAAGGGTGTGATAAGTTTATGCTGGTGTAGAATTGCATTTCTTACCTGAATGCAAAGATGAAAAGGTGGCAGGAGGTAATGTTACCTGAGATATCAATAAAATCCCTGTGATACAATCACCTCATGCAAGAAAGTCTTCTGAAACAAGGCTCCGTAGCAGAACATATATTAGTAGGTAATGCAGTCCAAGAGGAATGGATTTGCAGAACAGAGCACCTGAGACTGTGGACCTGGTGTCTATCTGCATTTCAAGGAGTCTTACTGTGGCCTAGCGTTGTCCTTCTTGAATATCTATGAGTGGCTGGAGTGCCTGAGGTTCTCCCCTGAAATACATCTCCCAGTTTAGCTCCATTTGGAGGAACCCAGCTGGAGCATGCCACAATGTCAACCAGGGTACGGAAAGTGGGGAAACAGCTGGGAGACTTCTTTCAAAAGTGCACAGATGCCACAGACTAAAATGTTTCTATAGATTCTACTAACGCGCCACTACGTAGACGCAACCCATATCATGATGTGAAAAAAATATGCAATTCATTTTGAGTCACTGGACATAGGTGAACCCAATCCACTAATTGTGTTTGCTCTGTTGATAATTTTTTCTCTCTTTAAAATGCTTCAAACAAACAAAATCATAAGACTAAGTAAAGCAAGACAGTACTGTGAGACAAGTTACTGTGATGTTAACAGGGAATTCTTCTTCAGGCAAGAGATGCATTACTGTTTGTATATTTCCAATGAAATAAGAGATTTGTTTCACTGCATGTATTGATGACTGAGTGGTTTGGTTCAGAGAATGTCTTCAAGCAAAAATGATGCCCAATGAACTATGAGATGAGACTAGCTAAGAAATAAGTGCCTATATTTTCTACTTCGTCTTACTCCCTTCTTCAGAAAAATTGGGAACTTAAAATTGCATGGATGTTTCACCTTTATCAGGCCAATCTTCTAGCATAGTTTTATAAAATCAGAAACGATTTGAAACGTTTCTCAAATTGAAGACATCAGTGCTCATTACTCTGCTGCCCATTCTGATATTTTTGGCTATCTGAATCATGTAAACATAGATAGGACAGAAGGATCCAGAGTGAAATTACAATTGAGGAGGCAACAGCTGGTTAAGGGAACATTGAATAAACTCTCATTTGCTGCTGACTGCAAAATGGAGACCTGTCAGTGACAATACATTCTGATCACCTCACCACATCTGAAGATGACTTGGAGACTATTTTCAGCCTGAACATATTTTAACCAGGTGGGAAGGCCTTCAGTACATGCATGTGCAAAAATAGTTATAAATCAGTGTGTGAGATCTGGATCATATGAATTCTAAAGACTGGGGGTATTGAAATGATGTTACCTGACTGAGCCTCTGTAACCTCTACATGTTTTTACATAGATCTAGGTACAGAGGCAGTGACACTGTCTATGTTTGAGTTGCTTCTATAGGAAGTTTAATCTTAAATAATGCTAGCATTATGAGTTGTATATAAATTGCTGCTGAGAAATCTCATGTCCATTGAAGCCTGGGCCAGAATTTGGAAGTGACTGAATATATGCTTACAGATTCCTAACCCTAACCACAAACATATGATTTTAATAACAGAAATCCACACATGTACACCCTAGGTTATTTGTAATTGCTGATTAAAAAACAAACAAATAACAACAACAACAACAACAAAAAACCATTCAATTTTAACAAATCATTTGAAATCCACCCCCAAAATTACAACAGTTTACACTCCCTATAAGAAATAATATAGTCTGGATTGGCTCAGTGAAACAGTCTCAACAACAGGCAGGAAAAATGTGGCATATGGATTGAACAATATAGTCANCATTCAATTTTAACAAATCATTTGAAATCCACCCCCAAAATTACAACAGTTTACACTCCCTATAAGAAATAATATAGTCTGGATTGGCTCAGTGAAACAGTCTCAACAACAGGCAGGAAAAATGTGGCATATGGATTGAACAATATAGTCAGCCTGAGCTGATGGTTTCAGGTCATGGTCAAGGCACGGAATATAAATAAGTAACTTCAAGTTCATAGAGNGCCCTGAGCTGATGGTTTCAGGTCATGGTCAAGGCACGGAATATAAATAAGTAACTTCAAGTTCATAGAATTTGGATTTTAATATTAAAAAAGAAGGAATGGCATGGTTGGAAAATGCAGTTTTTGACTCAACCCTTTCTGAAACAAAATATATGCATATGTTGTTTGAAGATGGAGTTGCTATGGTAATTTGTTATTTACCAGAGAGGAGTAATTGAACACATTTTTTTCATGACTGGTTTATGAACAAGTCACACCTGTTCCTGAGTGGGTTTAAATTACTCACTCTTCTTTTCTATGCCAAACTTTTCATGTTCAATTGCTTTGCTATTTCAGATTCCATGCACTCCTTTCACTGATGACTGGTGCCACTTTTCATTTGCAAATATTCTTCTTTTTTTTAGCTCAAAACTTTTTTAAAAGAGAGAAAAAATTACTTTTTTACTTAGAAACACTACTTATAATTCAATAAAACCTATGCACTGATTATGTCTTATATGTAGATAAATATATATATACACATCTGTATTTCATTGAAACTCAGGTAGGCACTGTTCTTCATTAGACTGAGGAGATTTAATATTCATCAGTTTTTCTTCTGCAAACTCTGTTCATATCAAATGAATTCTTAGAACAGATGAGAAATTGGATCCACAGAAGAGAGTGTATAAAAAGAAATTGTTTCCAAAATTAATTAGACTTCAGCTTTGCACAGTATATTGTGCACTAAACCAGAAAAAAATATAGGGGCAAATGATACCTACTGCATTTTAGCAACTGGGAAGCTTCCTCTGCCCTTTGCTGTGTATGCATTTTTTTCCTTTTATTTTGTTTTTCTAGATAAACTTCTACACAGCAGTAAATTACACGTTGAATAAAAGAAACTTGTAGCCAATGTCTTAGTTGGCTCTGAGTGTCCATCAGAATCATCTGACAAACTCTTGCCAGAAGAGAGGAATGGGATAAAAAAGTTGTGGGCATATTATGATTTGATCCTACCACAAATTCAATTACATGAAACTTACTAGCTCCAAATGCCCATTTTTAATTTTATACTAATGCCTCAAGGCAGAGAAATGGGTGGCATGGCAGACATGTTCTGTGATGATAACTGAGACACTTAAGACTCAAAATATTCCTGATTTTTAGGGCTATAATGGTAGCTTTAAGCTTTTTTAATTAACACCTTCTGCATGCATTAAATATGCTCCTTTCAGCCAACAAAGACTTTTTGTTAATCTCAAATTCTCTGAGAAAGAGTTTTGCTGTAGGTCTTTTATCACTATCAAGAAATAATAGCAACCACCACATTAAAAAGAAATTAACCGACAAAATGAAAGATTTGCTTGGCTGAGAATATGAGAGAATGCGTTCAGTTGTAGCTTAGCTCTTACTTACTATTAATTATATTACTGTGGTCTTCAGAGTAGGAAATAAGATTTAGTCAAGATGACAGGGAATGGTAGAGGCCCAAAGGTTACAGTGAGGGGGTGGACAGACACAGAATTCTCTCCAAAGAGCTGATGAGCAATTTTAATCCTATGTGTACATATATCTAATACAACCCAGTGAAATGTTCAATCTGCATGTACAGGAATCAGTACTGCTGACAAACGCAGTTGTGAGTCACTTGCATATCAGTGGGTGGAGGACATGTGAGACTACTTCCAACTTGCTGGCTGGAACAAACATATAGGCCATTCACAGGTTACCATGAGGATCCTCTTTCATAGAATTATAAAATGGTTTCGGTTGGAAGGGATCTTAAAGACCATCTAGTCCCAGCCCTCTACTTTGGGCAGGAACACCTCTCATGCTGCCCAGAGCCCCATCCAACCTGGCCTTTCAGGTGTGTTTATTACAGCACTGTCGTTTTGTTTGTTTGTTTGTTTGTTTGTTTGTTTGTTAGCAGATTAGAGAACTACAGAAAACCAAACTTTCATCTGCCTGCATACACAGCTTCTTGCACACGGGGTGTCTCATTGCTGGAAGGCCATCACCCTCTAGAGAACATGCCGGTGCGATGCCCTGTCACTGGAGGCATTCAGGGCCAGGTTGGTTGTGGCTCTGGGCAGCCTGGTCTAGTGGTTGGCAACCCTGCATATAGCATGGGGGCTGAAACTCCATGATCATTGTGGTCCTTTTCAACCCAGGCCATTCCATGATTCTATGATTCTATGATCCCCACCACTTTTCCTTCAGCTTTCTTTACTTTTTCTTTCACAGTTGCTATTTTCCTCTTGGACTCCTGTCCTTTTACTTTTCACATGCTTTGTTTTTCAGCCCCAAAACACACGACATCCCACAGTATTTCCTCAGTTCAGATTGGTTGAAACCTTTTTCTCTTTGTCCCTCCTTTCTTCTCTCTTTTTTTTTTTTCTTTTTCTTTCCCAGTCCTGCCCTTATTCCTCTTTGATTTCAAGTTTTTATGTTCTTTGTGGAGCTCCAAGCTGCAAAAGCATCTAAAACTAGTAAACGAGTCTGAAATTTGACACTGCTGTTTGCACATGGCCCATTTGACCTTGCTCCCTGCCCCATGCAGGAAGTATGGAGTACTTTGCAGAAAGGCTTGGGGTTATTGGAGACAATGGCTGTTAATTAGTGTGTTGGCAAAACCAGAAATTTTACAAAAAGATTAACAATTCAGGGAAATGTTATTGATTAATCATGCAGATCACCTTTTTTTACTTACTCTGCTGTACTGAATTCTGCTCCGGCAATGCCTATCTGTCCCAGGGGCATTACTGCACTGAGTATTAAAGGAAAAGGTGTTCCAGTTTGGGGATGGTACAGTTTGCAGAATTTGTATGGCTTCAGTGTGAACCCCTTGGACACTTCATAGCAGAATTCAGATTCAGATCCTGCTGTCCCGTGGTCTTATTTTTGTATGACATACGCCACTGGAGAAACTCCTGAAGTATATCCCTGGGCAGTATCAGAAGGTGTTATGGTAGGGGGGTTAGTTTCAGCTGTGGTCAATCTCTTACAGTTTATAACACCGTGATCTAGATGACCAGATAAAAGACAAAAAAAGGCTAGCTACCAGACAGTGGCTGGAATTTGTATACTGGCATGTCTCCTCCTTGGCACACACAGAGGAGGAGAAGGAAACAGAACTGGAGTAATAGTGAAGGTCTGTTCCACGCAATGCTGTGTGCTTCAGCTTAGCAACACTGAAGCATTTTCTTGATCAGCATCAGCACTCTCCAAGCTTTAAAAGGAACAATGTCCTCAGCTCTTCAACCTTTATACTGTATTTTAAAATCTTTTCTCAGATGCTTTTAAGTCCTTATAGAAAAGTTTCTGAACTTTTTACCCCCAAGGAAGTGTGCTTTCAGAGCTTGTTTTGTGGCCAAGATCTGCTTCCAGCTCAAATGCCCCTAACAGTGGGTTTTTGTGAAAACTGTGTCTAATGACAGCCTTCTGGAGGGCCCAGAACTCAGTCAGGGTCTTTCAGGTACCTTTCCCTCTAGGAAATTGTAACCTATTTATATCCTGAAAGATTGAGTTTTGTTCCTTTGTTTTTGATATCTCTTTTCAAGCTAACAAATATGAACGATGATATAACCCCAGATCTTGAGATTAAAAGAAATCTGAAACAGTTTGGCAAAGTAGATTCAAAGATACATAACTTTAAAAGTCTGCAGGAACTTCTATGTTCTACCTATACAGTACATATACAACACAGGCTGGTGACACAGATCTTGTCTAGCCATTGAGCTGCAGTGTTTTTTTCAAAGACGTGTATTTGATTTAAGGATTTCAAGCGGTGGACAGTCTCACACATTCCTTGATAGATTACTCCTGTAGTTCCGTATTTACAATTCGGATGATCCATAAGAGCCAAGAGTGACAACTTGTTTTTTTGGTCTGAATTTGTGTGATGTCAGTGTCTCGCTTCAATTTACATAGGAGGGAGAGGAGGTTCTTTGATATGTTTATACCCAGCATGAGATTAAGAAGCAACGGTTCAAATGTTGGTCCGATCAGTTTATTACAAATCCTAGTCGTTCAGGGAGATGGGGAAGGGGAGAAGGGTAATAGAAAAGATAGAAAAAAGAAGCAAGGAGTCTGTATAGGAAGCAAGAGGGAGATAATCACCACCATGGTCCAACGTGGTTTGTAGTTCAGTCATTGATCTTCAGCAGTGGTGGGTCATCGGGTGTTCTATTGATGATGGTGTCCACGGTGACGACCACAACGA